>JAWNLC010000252.1:0-309259 GCA_035041535.1 Drosophila cognata
ATTTCTGTCCAACAGATGTAAAGCTGACATTTGCCAATGTTAGATGCATATTATTTTCTGTCGTTACTTATATATTTAGTTTTCTTTGTAATTATAATTTTGTTAAATTATTGTTAAATATTTATAATCCAAAAATTTTTTTCTCCTTTTTTAAATTAATTTTCTTTTCTTTTTTATTATTTTTTTTTTTTGTTTTTGTTGTGGCTTATTATTCGTAATTTAATATTTATTATGTTTCCTTAAATTCAAATTTTATTTATATTAATTTTCAATCTTAAATTCTATACGCCTTATCATTGCTTCTCACCGAGACCCTACGAGATTTTTTCTATGTGAATGACACTAGCGCTATATTTTTGTTCAGGACTTTCGTCGACCGGTATTTTTGTCAGTAGATACCCGCACAACTGTCCCTGGAAGCTCTATAGGATAGGTTTGAAAGTTAGCATTATGAAACCTAAATTAAATATGCGTAGGGATTGTTAAAATGACAACTTAAGTCTTGTAAATGGAAAGGAGGGGACCCAAAATTAGGTTAGGATAAAAATGTGATATTGCATAAGTAAAAGGGTGGGGCCCACAGTAAATGATTTCGACGGGCGGGGGCGCTACAACGGGAACAGCAAGGCCGCTGTTGGAAGTCGGTGGTAAAGTTTTTTTTTGTGTTTTGAATTACCACTGTCCGTTAAATCAGCTGTTTGTTAGTGATGTGTAGATTTGTGATTGTGTCGTGTTATTGTGCGGTCGGCGGGCAGGGGCAGACCCACCCCTAACTAAGCACTGGCTGGCCGGAGCTGCCCCATTAAGACAAACCGACGCGTAGCAACTTAAATCGTTTATTGTTATCGCCGTGGCAAATTAGGCCATCATTGGCCTATTTATTCCTTTTTTAACCCTAGCTCGGATAATTTTTTAGTATGCTATACTCGTCTCTTGAGTGCGCGAGCTCATCCTCTCTCTCTCTATTTGGACCCTCTCTTTCTACATAAAGTTCAAGCCTGGGGGCTGCCACTATGCCGACTGTTGGCATCTCCAACTATCGATACTATCGATCACGCAGTAACAGATATATATCGTGTGAATATTTGTACAAATATCGATATTACAATAAATATAAATAATTCGAAACTATGGCTAACATCTCTAATGGTCGTCAAAAACATCTGTTTTCTGAAGCGTTTTCATTAGTAAAAAATTTTACTTAATTTTCATATTAATTTTTTTTGAGCAAACGAAAAGAACTTCAGGCTTTTGAAATGGGTACAAAACGCCGCAATATCGAAGACGAGCTCTCTCGATTTGAAGCGGAGATCTCTAAGCCGCCATCGCGAAATCTTTTTGTGCCGAATCAAGTACGTCCGGTCATTGCCGCAAATACGTATACCAATGTGCAGCAGAAATTGCAGCATCAGCAGCATCAGCCACGGATGACAATTCCACCGCCACCGATACCACCACAGCCCACATTTATGTCCACATTTGTGCCGACGGGCAGCAACCCATCCACGCCGAAATCGATGTCAGCGACGCCAGTGGTGCTGAGCAGCGCCCCAAAGCTGTATCAGTGCCGTACATCGGTTCATGTGCCCACTGTGGCAACGGCGCCTGCAATCGATATCAACATAAATTCAATACAATTTGATGTAACTCAAAAGCTGAAGAAACTCAAAGCGGAAAAATCGGGACCCAATCCAATTGCCGAGGAGGCAATCAAAGCGGCGCGTGCCTCATCGGCGCTGCAATCATTTCAAACGACAGAGCGCAAGAAAAAGGACCGGAAGACGGTGCGAATTGCGGGCGGCACTGTTTGGGAGGATGCATCTTTGGCGGACTGGCCGGATGATGATTTTCGCATCTTTTGCGGTGATCTGGGCAACGATGTCAACGATGAGGTGCTCACGCGCACCTTCAACAAGTTCCCCTCGTTCCAGCGGGCACGCGTCATACGCGACAAGCGCACCGGAAAAAGCAAGGGATTCGGTTTTGTTAGCTTTCGTGAACCGGCCGACTTCATACGTGCCATGAAGGAAATGGATGGACGTTATGTAGGCAGTCGCCCGATCAAGCTGCGCAAGAGCACCTGGCGGCAGCGCAGCCTCGATGTAGTCAAAAAAAAGGAGCGGGAGAAGCAGGTGCTGCTGCAGGCCTTCAACTCGATGAGTTGAAGATAATGCTAAAAAAAAAAATGGCTCGACTCGAGAGTTCTACCCTAGTTAAGATCGCATTTCGATGTAGTAAATTTTGTATTTAGCATGATGTGGGCAGAATTGAATAAGCATCTAAATTAAAACGATATGTTCAAATTAACATTTTAACAAAAGAGAAAACTCTGATTGTATTTATTTACTACTACTATAAACATTTACTTACAATTTAAATTAGTCGCTCGATAATTGCCAACCCGAATTCAACCTATTGCCAGATATTACAATAGAGATTTGCACGGCATTTGAATTGCCTTGAAACTAAAATTCAATGATTGCAGCGCCGATGAGGCACGCGCCGCTTTGATTGTCTCGTCGGCAATTGGATTGGGTGCCGATTTTTCCGCTTTGAGTTTCTTGAGCTTTTGAGTTACATCAAATTGTATTGAATTGATGTTGATATCGATTGCAGGCGCCGTTGCCACATTGGGCACATGAACCGATGTACGGCACTGCTCAGCACCACTTCGTCGCTGACATCGATTTCGGCGTGGATGGGTTGCTGCCCGTCGGCACAAATGTGGACATAAATGTGGGCTGTGGTGGTATCGGTGGCGGTGGAGCTGTCATCCGTGTCTGATACTGCTGATGCTGCAACTTCTGCTGCACATTGGTATACGTATTTGCGGCAATGATCGGACGCACTTGATTTGGCACAAAAAGATTTCGCGATGACGGCTTAGAGATCTCCGCTTCAAATCGAGAGAGCTCGTCTTCGATATTGCGACGTTTTGAGCCCACGGCATTTGAATTGCCTTGAAACTAAAATTCGTTTTTCTTTTTATTTTAAAAGGATTTTAATTGTATTGAATTTGTTTGGATTTGTTAAAGTATCTGTAATTGATTTGATATTTTATGTACACTTAGAGTTAGTATCTTTGTTCCCACACACAATGTTTAATTGAATTATTGACTGTTTAGTTAGCTTACTATTTTGCAATATTATCTGAATTTGTCGACTAGTAAGTAAAATAACTTGAACAAATTGATCTAGAATACCTGGGTGATATTGTCTATCTACAACCCATGCTACCAATATACACATATATATATACATATGTATATATATGTATGTATGTATATATATATATACGGTACGGCTGCGCATGAAAGCCCACATTATGATTTACCTTTAGGAATATACGGATGTTTTTTTTTTGGCGCAAATGTTTAAATTAATTATGGAATCGACATGCTCAATTGACGACTTTAGTGAATAATAGCTTTTTCTACAGTTAATTCTAGTGCCACTTGCTACACGGCTGTTTGTCGAGCAGCGGTCTAATCAAATCATTTCCAGCCTCGTCCATAGATTCCACCTCTGGGCGACTGTATTTACGCCAGCGAACGAACGGCTTGCCAGCATTTGGCGAGAATATTGAGGGATAATATTGTCTGTAGCTAAAGTACCCGCTGACGAGGCCAATTAGCGCACCCATAGCCACATCCTGCCAATGATGATGATAGTCACAGGTGCGACTGATTGCCACCAAGGTAGCCACAATAAGCGGCATGGCCGCAATGAACAGCCGCCAATTGTGCCCACGTCCACGGGCATCGAATGCATGCAGCTTGGCGCCCACATAGAAGCTGACAAATCCAAAGCTGGCGAAGGCAACTGGGAAAGAAAATGAACATAAGATTTAATAATCCATCAATTAACATTAGAGATTAGATATAGATCAACGAGAGTTTGTGGTCCACATACATGAAGAGTGGCCGCTTGGGAAGCTCTTGCGTCCCTCGTTGATATCACTCAGTTTGCCCGTGCAATCGAATTCGAGGAACACGCTGCCCAAGGCACTGGCGGTTTCATTTAGCACCATGATGCCGTCGGGAAAGCAACGATAAAAGAAATCCGGACGTGGTCGTCCAACAGTGATCTTTAACAAGCTCGTTGGTATGCTATTCATGCACACAGCCATTGTCCACGCCCAACTGGCGGCGCGAAAATCCCTTCGATCCTTGGTCATCACATAGAATATAATTGTGAGAAACAAAGGCATACCAATTACGGACAACAACAGTTCATCGGCCCTAACGATATCCGGTCGCCGCGGATTCTTATACAGCCAAAGCTCTTCGGGATGTATTTCTCGCTTGAATGGTGACATCGTCTCCAGTTTACTAAAAATTGATTAGTCAGCATGATTCATTTCTAACGATATCAGTTGAACACTCACATAAATCCCAGCGCAATTGCAATGCGTATGCCAATATCGATTATATCACTGTACTTCCTAATGCTATTCCTATGGTTCTGTTCCGGCTCCACATCGGCCACAAGTTGCTCGCTTTGCTGCAACTCATTGCACCACATGGCTGCGTTGTATTTCGCGTGCTCCTTGCCGCTGTCCAAATCTTGACCAAGACTACTGCGATGCGTTGTCGTCTTTGACTTGACTGGCAGTGACATTTTGCTCAATGAGTGTAAGTTCTTAGCTGATTGTGGTTGACTCTGCTGTTCTGTGTTTCGTTTCCTTGTCGGCTAAATAATTAATAAGCGATAATAGATAGAGAAGTCATTATACGCCTAACTGCTCAACGTTTATCTGAATAGTAAATAGTACAGCCAAACTTTGCTATGGGGAAAATCAATTCATAATGCTGAACTGAGAAGATATAGGCACGTTTGACTGTACAACAAATGCTGCGATAAGATAAACAGGCACATGTGAGACTTAATTCCCCAAACTACACATATATATATATATATATATATATATATATATTTATATATGTATGTATGCGTTTAATTGCATAGTCGCAAATATTTAGTCAGAGTTGTGTAGGTATCCAACTGATTTGAATCGACTGCTTGACTACTATATATATTTATATACAATATAAGTAGTATATATATATATATATATATATATATACACATTTATAAACCAAAGCAAACGCAGTCTCAACAGCAAATTTCGATCATTTGCAGCACCTGTGCCTCATCCGACCATGTTGATGAAGTTTCGTCATCGTCATCATTGTCGTTTGTTTGTTTGGTGCTGTTGTTGTTGTTGTTTCGTCGATTTCCGCACTTTTGAGTACACAAATCCAAGTCGTCAATATGGCTATTTATCATTATCAAATTCTCTTCAAATTGCACTTCAACTTTGGAACTGTTTGCACCGATACAACAAAATGTACATCAACACTAAGCCTTATTTCTGCTTTCCAATTGGATTCCGTACCACAATACTAGTTTTCGATTAGTTTAACTTTGCACTAGTTATATTGTTTTTTTTAAATTAACTGCTACTTGCTAATTACACCGGGTTTTTCTAAACTCTCGCAGCATCCAACACCGAAGTGCAAATAAAGTTACTTTAAGAAGTATACATATCTAAATTCTTATATTAAATAATTCTTGTATTAAATAAATATAACGCTAATTCCATCTGATTATAATAGATTTTTTTTTTGTATAATCATTTAGAAATACGCTTGCAGCAGCAGAGTACAACAGACTTGCCTCTGTAAACATAAATTAACATATGAGTTAACAGTAGTGATGCGCAGTGTAGCTCAGCAAGTAGTTTCGGCACCAAGTTTTAATTGGTTTATTTGATAACAAGCCATGTATAATATTTTACAACATTTATATATTACATGCCAGCTCCCACTGTCATTAAATTTAATCAAAAATAGTCAAAGTTCAATACATACTATACATATTTATTCTCATTTATATGATCTCTTAGCGAACAATCTTTTCATCCCTACTTTGGAATATTTGCAACTCTGGTTAACATACTTAACACTGTCTAGTTACATTATCAGATGTGCGCGTTGCCAACCATTTAAGAGTTGCATGAGAGCAGGCTTGTTTTTGATCATATGATTGTTACTGTTTTTTTTTCCTAACAAGAGGGCAATTAGTTGAATAGCAGCGAAATAAAAGTGAAAAATGTCAACTGAAACTGATAGAATTGCGTCTGGTGAGTTGCTCGACTCTCTGTACTTGGACATGTTTCATCTCATTGAGGCGCTCACCCAATCTCGCGTCGATATCGAGCGTACCAATTCCAGTGGCGTCATTCTCCTCGCCCGCACCAAATTCCAGCAAGGGGGCCAAGCGATATCCACGGCACAAATACCCACGGAAAATAGTGCAGAAATTAAAGCCCTCTGTCGAGTTGTAAACTTCGCAGAAAAGAAATCGGCAGACATCTTTGTGGAGCGACATGCTGTGGACAAGGAAAACGGCTACGTGGAACCTTTGCATTGGTTTAGCGTTTTGCCTCCGTTGAGCTTACGGAATGCCATGGATAAGTTCAAAAAATGCATTGAAATTGTTGCAGAAAGTAGGAACGTGCAACGGGAGCTTAGTGCAGTATTAAGTGACATCGACAGAGTGCGACGATCTGTTCCGCTACAATGAACGTATAAATAAGAATAAAGCTGAGAATTGTTAAGAGAAAATCAAATAAATGTAATTTACTGCATTTGTTGTGGCTATTTTTGTGTGCTGCTCAAATCGATATGTCTTATCGATATATATTTCAAATCATCGACAACACTGGAGCATAATAATTGTAATGCGCAAGTGGACAGCGCAAGTGGACAGCTGTTTAGCCAATTTTCCAAGTGGACAGTCTCGTTGCTCATCATTTTCGTATCTGGCCAAGGAGTCGATATATATATAAACGCGCATATATATATGTGTGTATGTATATATTTTTATATATAAATTTTAGAGTAAGCAATCAATAATTAGTGCGAAGCAATTGCGAAGATTAATAAACAATTGCCAATTAAATTATAGAGCATGCATATTATTAATAACAGTGTCAGATAACAGTGTTCTTTCTGTTCACGTTCGCTCAAAAAACTCACTCATAGGCAGCGAAAACAGCGCGAGCCTTTGTTGCATGCAATCAACAACAACATCGGGCGACATTCTCATATTGAAATATTCCGTACGTGGCTCAAGCAGAAAAAAAATACCCAGACATGAATAACGCTCCTACCAATGGGGCGCCCCTGCTGCAACTGGAGGATGATGTCGATTTAATTGCTGATTTTGTTAAACAGCCAGCAGCAGCAACAACAACAATGAGGAGCAACAACAGCAATCAGCTAACGACACAGCTCCTAAATGGCTACGAGGCGAGCGGAATTAGTCAGTTGACAACGCAAGTCGAGGTGCGTTGGTGTGAAATCCTATCAAAATTAACCAAGTTAACCTTTTTTTTTGTATTTGCACAGATAAATATGCTTGGAGTACATAGTAGCAAAGCAGCAGCCGGCGGCAAGCGGAGGCCAAAGCGCAAAGCAAAGAGAGATCGTGAACAAATTCTATTATCAGTGGACGATGATGATGATGATAATCATGATGATGATGCTGTTGCTGATAATTCTGGCAGCGAATCTATCGTTGCTGGTGATGTGGCGCACGTCGATGGTGCTGACGGTGATGATGGTGAAAACGTCAATGTATTTGCTGCTGTTGCTGCTGGTAAGAAGCAACTGCAAAAGAAACAATTACTGTTGCTTCACGACGATGCTGATGACGATGGCGACGACGGCGAAGTAGAAGTTTTGCCGCACAACAAACTCGGCAATTGCAGCAATGCTAATGCCAATGGCAATCATTCAGAAGCAAGCAGCGAGAGCAGATCGAGCGCAACGACACCGCAACCGGCGCTTGTCATTAGTCGTCTTGCAACACCAACGCGACGTCCAACGACGACGACAGCTTCGCCGTTGAAATCAACCATAGCTGCACACGTCGAGGAGGCCAACGATATTTGTCTTGTGCCCGAAATCGATTTCGAGGGCATGTCCACAGACGCCGGCAGCGACAATCGAGAATCGCAACCGCTCCTTGGTGGCGGCGGCAGCAGTCACACTAGTCGCATCAGCGATCTCCTTGGTGGCCTAGGACGCGGACACGATCACGTTGACCTCATGTCAAACACATTTGGCGGTGAGTTGTGCTTGCTACCTACTTGCGAAGTCTTACGTGTCTTGTGGGGCTTCCAACACAGTTGTATGTGTGTTGACTTGAGTGAACTTTATTTCTATTGTCTGCCTTAAAAGACATTTGATCTTGCCCATTAGTGTTTCCACTTCTCTTTCTCATCATCAGCGCATACAACAAAATGCAGCCATGCAAATGCATTTGCCTTATAATTTTAGTCAGGGATAGAACAAGCCTCATAATTATTATACAACACCATAGTTTCCATAGATCCATTTACTGTACCGATAATTTACTAATTTTGTATATGGTAAATTATTATAGTCTAGCTATGAATAGAATTTTATACACAGTAAAGTGTTTGGACACAGGAAAAAATGCATATTTTCTAACTTCTTTTGCAGGAAAAGTATTTTATTATTGACTTTTATTTATTTTCTTATTTTTCTAATATTAAATGGATTTCTTTTAACTATTTAACAAAAAAAATGAATCTGATCAAAATTTTGGAGATTTCCTTTTACTATATTTAATAATATGCCAATTTTCTCAATCTGGTGGCTAAAATATACCAACGGCCATATAAAACAGTCATAGTCCAAACACTTTATGGACAGTTCAAAGAATGAATAATTTTGGTTTTTAAAATGCCACAACTATTTAAATGAATGAATCCAGTTAAACTAAGCTCGTGCTGTTTCTAACTTGCCTTGATTAGCTCGGCATTTGATGCTGAATAAGGAAATGTGAATAGTTTTTGATATTGATTGTACTTTACTTATGTATGCACGACTTTGTGATACCCTTTAAAAATTCAGTTTGAAGACCTTTGGTGCGCTTCTGCGCGGCACTTGCTATTAGGAGAAGCTCATTTCTAATCGACCCATCTCAATTATCCAATTTTGGGCCATAGAAAATTTAACTTGTAATTTAACTCTTGATTCAATACATTTTTATTAATTATATTTATTGTGAAGTTTTCGTTGAAATGTCCAATTCCATACATCATGTATACATTCATTATTAGACTTTTATTATTGGCTAGCGTACATGAAGACTTTCGATAATGTATATTATTTTATAGACACGCATATTGCGCAATTTGTAAAACGGCAGAAATATCAGCTAAGTGCAAAAATTTAAATAAGTTGTGTAGGAATACAACTTGAAACCATCAGAGCATGCTAATCTGTTCTTCGACATAGTATATATGTTTCATGGACCTGAAAGATCATAGTAACATATAACCAAAATGCTCCTAACCAAAATCTTGTTAAAAAGTAAGGAAAAATGTGAAACAATGTGCAGTTAACCTTAAAGCAGATGGTTGCAAATGTCAGCCACATATAAATCTAAGAAAAATACTAACGGACCAGGAATAAACGGCTATAATAGGCATGACAAAGATTATATAACCTTACATAGCTTAAAGTCTAGCAATTGATACTAAGAATGCTATATGATATGGTAGTTCTTTGTTGATAATTTTATCTTAGGAAAAGGAACTCATCTAACAACCGATAGTTTATGTAGATATAAGATAGATATAGATATAGTCCTATAAGGTAGATATAGATATAGCCATATATATATATGTATATAAGACATAGTGATACGATCCGACTGACAAATGCATTGGCTGCAGCCAAGAGACGTATATGCTCCAAGCTTTAAAGGTGAAAGACTTTCAAATCTGGAATACATATATAAAAATAAGGCCAAATGACAGACTAACTTTAAAGCAGATTGTTGCAGAAGTCAACAATATATGAAAATACCATAACATAACAAATAAATGAAACTAAATGATATAGTGGTCTGATGTTAACAATGTCATCTTGTTAAAGAAAACAATAATAATAATTTCTGCGCCATCTCTAAGATATTTTGATTTGATCTATGTCTCCTTACACACTTTGCAACAGTTTAGTAATACCCACTGCAAGCTCATACAAAATAGTAATGTCAAAACTTAGCTAATCTTTTTTGCTGTTTGTATCATGAATAGGCATTTTTATTTATAAACACAATTAATATGAAAAAAAAAAAAACATTTTGTTAAGGGCAAAAGCGAACAAACTAAGATGATTGTCGTTGAGATACCCTTCACAATAAATGTGTTTCGATTAGTTCGTAAATTGTTTGTTGTTCAATGTTTAAATATCACTTTAGTGTTTAATTTGCTGTGACGATTCGCGATTTAAATCAAATCTCCAAGTATTATAAAAATGGGCGTTGTCGCAACAACTGGCGCCGACTGGACATAGAGAATACTAACAGCGAAGCACACTAAAAAATGCATGATGACGACACAGCAAACATCGTCAGATCCAATAGAATCTATCATAGACGAAAAGACGAAAACACCGGTCGATGATGTCAATGCGAATGTCGATCTCGATGTCGTCACTTCCATTACTGATAGCAACTCAGTTGACTCTGTCTACGAGGCGTACGTGTGTCACTGCTGTAAAGAGAAATGCGATGCCGCCGAGAAGGACTATCTGTCCTCGCAGTCGAATGAGGAGAAGCCCTGCGTCCGCTACAACGCCCCCTCGGTGAACGGCGACTCCGATGAGTCCGATTTGAAAATGGCCCTGCCCAAATGCCAATGCGCCAATTGCCCCCTAAAGAACATGTGTAAGTTGCAATCTGTGGGTGCTTAAGATATGCAAACGCATCAAATGAGGCAACCAATTTAATGAGAACCAACGACACTGATTAGATCGAAGGCATACACATTTTATTCTAATGTCATGATAATTGTGCTACAGTTGCGAGCAATCTATAAAGCACGTTTACGCGATTTATAAGGAGCACGGTGATTTCAACTACAAATTCGACTTTATAGGTGCTACCCCTAATGTACCCATTAATTAAGGCTTTCTTTGATATTGATTTACGGTCTTCTCTCTTAAGTCAAGTAACTGCGAATCAATAAGAACTCCACTCTGCCACATTTCACATCTCACGCCAGGCCAAAAACTCGTCAACAGCATAATTTAGTAGTTTTTTAATTATTTAATACATACAAGTGTCTTTTTAAATTGCACCTCCCTAAAAACAGTCTGATTTTAGGCGCTGTTGAAAGCATGCCTGTTTTCTTTTAGCGCACAAATGTTATTAGTAACTCAAAAAAAAGTATCTTAATATAAAAAAAAATTTAATTAAATTAAAATTCTTTTTACAGATGATCCGTTATTTTCGGAGATTGTGGCACAGGCTGAATATGCCATCGGACAAGGTATTCTACCCGAGCGCATCTATCAGGGTAGCAGTGGTTCCTATTTCGTCAAAGATGCCACAAATGTAAGTCAATTATATTAAAAACAATTACAATTTGCGCTTCGCCTAAGCCAAGTCGTCTAGTTTAAAACTTGTGATTAGTTCTTCATAAATAGCGCACATATTAACGATTCTATCAAACGGGGAAGTTTTGCCATCAAGTTGGTTTTTGCAAGACTTTTGGTTTGTCTCTGATACAAATAAAAAAATAATAATAATAAATAATAAAATTTAATTCACGAACTTTCCAACATTTTAAACGCTTATATTTTGCATTTGATAGCACCGTTGCCTGGCCGTCTTTAAGCCCAAAGATGAGGAGCCCTATGGCAGACTGAATCCCAAATGGACCAAATGGATGCATAAGCTGTGTTGCCCCTGTTGCTTTGGACGCGCATGTCTGATACCTAATCAAGGGTAAGTTCACTCAATTGCCATATATTCCATAATTAAAACTGATCAAATTGATAGCTATCTATCGGAGGCTGGGGCCAGTTTAGTTGATCGCAAGCTAAATTTAAATGTGGTGCCCAAGACGCGTGTGGTTCGACTGGTGGCCGAGAGTTTTAACTATGCGCGCATCGATCGCCAGAAGGCCAAGCTCAAAAAACGGATTAAGGAGCATTATCCGTCGGCTCACTTCAATCGCATGAGCTTGCCACTTAAGGTGAGACATTGAATAATAGCTGTTATGAAGTTTATCGAGTCACGTGTTATGTTTCGATTTGCAGACTGGCTCGTTTCAGCTATTTGTGGAGGGGTACAAGGATGCCGACTTTTGGCTGCGTCGTTTCGAAAACGAGCATTTGTCGCCGGCGCTGACCAAATCGTTTCAGCTTCAGTTCGAGCGTTTAGTTGTGCTGGACTACATTATCCGTAATACGGACCGTGGCAATGACAACTGGTTGATCAAGTTTGTGGCGCCGAAACTGGCAAGCGAGGTGGGCGGCACTGGTGGCAAGAGCATGGCACATGCCGCTAAACTGGTGTCGGGCCAGTCAATCATAGACCTGAACGAATCTCAACCAATGTCGCTGGCCAATGAGCTGAAGCGTGGCACTGTCGGTGGCCAACCTGCGCCCACTTCGATGGGTATTGGGGATCTGAACTTCAGTGCTGTCAATGAATATGCAAGTAGCGATGATGACCTGACAGCTGGCACTAGTCCCAGGCAGCAGCAGACAGATCCCACATGGAATTTGGTAGAGGCCCCACATATTCGAATTGCTGCTATTGACAATGGTTTGGCGTTTCCTTTTAAGCATCCCGATTCGTGGCGAGCATATCCTTATCACTGGGCCTGGCTGCCTCAGGCTAAGGTGCCGTTCAGCGATGACATCAAGGATCAGGTGCTCCCCCAGCTGTCCGATATGAACTTTGTGGAGGAGATCTGTACGGAACTGCTGTATCTATTCCAGCAAGATCGCGGCTTCGATAAGCGGCTCTTCGAGCGACAGATGTCCGTAATGCGTGGCCAGATACTGAACCTGACGCAAGCGCTGCGTGATGGCAAATCGCCGGTGCAGTTGGTCCAAATGCCAGCTGTTGTTGTTGAGCGGTAAGCAAATGATTCATTAGCCAACATATCGCCCCATAAAAATTAATGCCCCTCCTCTCTCTCTATCCATCCAGCTCCAGCGGCAGTCGCTTATTCTCCTTCACCCAGCGCTTCCAGAACAAAAGTCCATTCTTCTCCTGGTGGTAGGTTTTCAGTAGTTCACCTCTTAGCCTATATATATTTAAAACTATTCTTCTATTTATCAGTTAACCGGCTGCGCCATTCAAAACTGCTGTATTACCCACCAAATGTATTGGTCTGGTCCCAAGTCATTGTCTACATATGCGCTTTGTTGTTATCTACTATATCCTCGAAAAGTTCTTAGTTGTAGTTCCCTGTAATTTGGATTTTGTTAAATTTGCTTGTTTTTGGCGAAATATGGTTAAGATCAATTGCTATTGAATTGCACACGTCGTGCACATGCATCTTAATAATTATGCAGGTTTTATACCTTATACATATATATATACATATATGCAAAATATATTTCGCATACTGTTTCTATTGTCAATTTTTTGAATAGATGAAAATTAATTAGCATAAATCAGAGTTCATTCCAAAAATTTGCTGATCGAGCGCTTTCATTATTCATTGTTTACTTTAATCACTTTATTATACCTAAACATATCAGTGAAAATTGCTAGAAACAGCTTCAAATTAAAGTATCATTCGTATTTCCTTGGTCAGGGACGGTTTGAAATTGTTTGAAATTTAGCCTACTGCATTGTGAATATCATTAACAAATATTTATTAGTTAACACACATTTTAATTTCATTAATCCTTGAGAAATCTATGTTAAGCATAAGCTATATAAGCATGTGTTACTATGTCAGTGGAAAATATTAAATAAAATATATAATAGAATTGGAATACATATATATAAATTAAATTGAATGTGTATAACAAAAATCATATATAACAAAATATATTGCCTTCTATTCTATAAAATAACATGTTTGTAAAGTGAATGAATAATCATTATCTGGGATAAAAGATGCATTTTTTACCAATCTTAGAAAGAGGTTGCTATCTTCCAATATTGGTAACTCAATATATAAAATGATGGTTTTTGGGGGAGGGCTGGTCGTGACCACGAAATTTTGCAACCAATCTTCCTAGTAATTTACTTTCCAAGCTGAAACTTAGACACACACATACAGTGTCTTAAGGCTTAATTGGAACAGTGTCAAGTATAAAATGTAATTGCCTGCCATAAACTAATTATTCATTATTTTTTAAAAATTTCAAAGATCTATGGTAGGTACATTTATTAACCACCAATATGAATATATGACCCTAATAAACTGAGGTTTCCCCTTCTGCTCAGTTTGTGGCAGGCAATTACATTTTTTACTTGACACTGTTCCAATTAAGCTTTGAGACACTGTATATAAGAAAAGAAGATGTAAAATTGCATGCAAGATCTCAGCTTTAGACCGATCCTTCCCATGGCAGTTATATGATATTGGGTTCAGATCCGATTGGCTTCGACAAATAGTCCTAGTAATAGTAAATTTTTACACATATATTTCCAAGTTTCATTCAGATTTTCTTAAAGCTAATGGACTTGCTAGCACATAAGCTGCTAGGGATGATGATCAAGAATATATATATAGTTTATTTGAATGGCGATGTCTGGTTCTGACGTTGCAAATTTGAAAAAATCATTGTAATATCCTCTACAAGGATAAGAAAATTCAGAGCATATATAAAGACATACAACTTAAATTGTATTTCAATAATTTTACAACTTTATTACATGTACCCAGAAATAAATATATATAAATGAATATCAATGTTTTGACATAAGATTGTCGAGTAGCGCTGTTTATTAATTGCCCGAAAAACAGTAAATTGAAAGTAAACTAGATATGTGCTGTACATGGAAATAGTTTTTAAAAAGCACAAATTAAAAAGGAAACTGAATGACTCCAATAATATATTATTTGTTTGCGCTATCAGTTTTTTTATAGCATTATTTTCCAATTAATAACACAAAGTTATTTTCAATGAGTTATAAAGTTTATTCCAATAGATAATGAGACTGGAATCCAACGCTTAACCTTTTATTCACAACAATTGCCTTTATGAATGTTTAAATGAAATGAAGATTTGAAGCTAAACCTTTTCAACAACGAGAGTAAAAGAATCGATCAGCTCGAGTTATGCAAAACAACTACCTAGCTGCAGAAGCCGGCGGGTCAGCGATCGCCTTTTGTCGAGAGAGAGAGATAGAGAGCGGTGCACAAAGAGAGCGCTGTAC
The DNA here is from genome assembly GCA_035041535.1 of Drosophila cognata. Classification (NCBI taxonomy): domain Eukaryota; kingdom Metazoa; phylum Arthropoda; class Insecta; order Diptera; family Drosophilidae; genus Drosophila; species Drosophila cognata. The sequence goes on from JAWNLC010000252.1 coordinate 15,238, forward strand.
AATGAGAGCATTGCTAACGCTAGCTGCTGCAGCTGAAACTGCACTTAACATAATGTGGATATGTACATACGACTAACAATAAGCTATTTATATTAAGCCACGCAGGGCTCCGAATTCAAGTATGTAAACAATTCATTATCATTCAAAGTTCTTTGCTGATGCTGCCAACATTATTTTATTAGGAATGAGAAACGAATGATTGCAATAAACTCACAATTTAAACAATAATAATAACAAAACGTACAATCCTATTAGCGTCACATAAAACTATATAAACGAGAGCAAATCGTCTGAGGCATCAGATGTAAGTCTGCTGAAGGATTGCCCCACAACAAATGCAGCCTTTGAGTGGACTGCTTTCGCTGCAACAACTGGATCCTGTGATTCGTCTCCACCTGGTAGCGATGAAATGTTGGCGTCTTTTATTGGACTTAATGCCATAGTAAAGCTTGTCCCCGCCAAGGTCGGAATCTTGCGCTGTGGCTTCTCAAGGAATGTTGAAATCGACGGCTGATAGCTTGTGCTGATCATGCCACCATGGCCGTTGTATTTATACCACTTGGTGGGCACCGTGGCGGTCACACAAAGATCACGTGGTTGCACAGGAACTGTGCTGATCACATTCGTTGGTTTGAGGAAACGTACGAAACGCTCGAGCTCCTTGTAGCTGGAATGTTCAGAGTATTCGACTCCGATCACACTGATCCGTTTGCCATACGACGGCTTTGAGTTCTTCTCCCAGCCACTGGGACGAATGCCCAGCAACATATCAAATTGGCTATCATATTGCTTAAAGTACTGGTCAAGTTGCTGTGGGAAGGAATATTAAAATTCAAATGAGATTCATTCATCGTAACTACGATAATTTCTTACCGTATAACTAATCTTTCCCATGTTGATGACATGCAAATTCGCCTGAAACGGGTCATCACTCAGCACCTGCTGCAGCTCTGGCCAATTGAGGCAGTCGATGGCCTTCCGGCGATGCGGTTCCGTCCAGACGCGCAGCCCAAACTCCTCGGCCAGAGCCAGCCACACCTTCTCCTTGCCAATCAAATAGGAGCCGCATACATGCAATATCCGCTTGCTGCCGTTCTTCTCGTGGAATTGCTTCACCAATGAGCAAGCGCTGTAAATGCTATCGGACTGATGACAAAAATCATAATTTTTCGCCAAGTATGTGGTGTCCAGATAAAGTAGATCAATATTCGGCTCGTTCCAGAAGATTGGCAGCGACTCCATTTCAAAACTTGCCCGAAAATCGCCCGTATGCAGTATGCATTTGCCAGTACTGAATTTAAAGAGCAGCATTATGGCACCCGGACAGCTATAGTAGTATAGTTAGATGGTTAAATTAAGCAATTAACCATTTAGATTAGTTAGTTTAAAGCGGTATATTGCTTACTGATTGGCATCTATGGCGGTGACTTCGATGTCGTTGACTACAACGGACTTATCCACATCGATTTCATGTACAAACTGGCTGTCAATGGGTATAAACTTTTCCACCAGCCGGGCTGTGACGGGGCTCATGTAGAGCGGATAGGCAAATTTGCGAGTTAGGCCCACATAGTGATCCGCGTGGTAGTGGCTGAGAAAGTAATGGGTCGCATTCGGAATGTTGCCAAACTGGAAGCCATCCACAACGAATGTCGTATCCTCGACCATCTTATAAGGCGGACAACGCTTGCGCTTCCTGCCTTTGGGTATATTTTCCTTGGCGAGCGCATTGATTTCCATTTCCCTCGACAGATTTTGATGGGGTGCAGTGACCATGGGTAAGGCTGCCGGCTGTCGAGACTCCAGCACACCACGTTTTGTGGGCTTAAGCTCGCAGGTTTCTTTTTTATTTTCAGATTCCGATTCATCATCAGTACAGAGATCAATGATGTCACTGGGAGGAGTTACACATTTCGCCTTTGCACTCGGCTGCGGGTGGGTCGTTGTCGTTGCTTCAGTTTTGGATGATTCCTCGACAAACAGACGCTTGCATCCCTTACGTGGTGTCCGGCGAGTCTTTAGCTTTGCTGGTGAGCGAACTAGGGATGGTTCCACTTTGTAGCATTTGGAGCTACTCTTAAAGAATGTGTCTATGCGCAATTGTCCTGGTAGTGGCTCCTTTTTTCCTGTGCGCTTTACAGCAGTGCTACTAACAGCAACTTCTTCCTTCTTAATTTCAACATTCTTTTTCCTTGTGGTTGTCGCTGCGCGCACTTTTCGCGCGTTCTGCTGTTTGCCTGGTGTTCTATCATCGATTTGAATGGATATTGCAATTGTTTCTGTTTTAACATTATTTGGACACTGCAAGTCAGCCAAGTTTTTTAGGCGAATCATTCCAACATTTGTTGACATATTTATATTCTATTGCTACGTATTGTTCTTCGAATAACACTCCGATAACTTTCTGGGGGCAAATTATAAAATCGCAGATGGTCGCACATATCGAAATTGTCGATACTAAAATCGATAGTTGTCGACGAGAAGGCGCGTGCGAGGCGAAGATTTGAATTGAGTAGCTTAATTTACATTTTAAATATTTAAGTTAAAATTGGTATCCTAAAATCTATGCAATTGTTATGCCAATTTAATTTACATTTAATGCGCCTGCAACATAGTTTTCATTGTTAGAAAACGAGTACTTTTAAAATTGAAAGTCTTTTTCTTTACACAATTGACTAAACAATCTGAATACATATATCCATATATTGCATTTATTAATTCGAATTCGTAAGTTAATTGAATATGGGAAGCATTAAAAGAAATACTTGATATTGAGGGTATGCCACTATTACGATAAGGAGGAAATAGTTCTAGCTATGGTATGTCCATAATTGAAATAGTACAAAACCAAGCATCAGCATGGCGACAAGCCCCAATCCTAGCTTGTGCAGTCAAGAACGTAAATCCGTAAGGGGCACATACATGACGCCCATTAGACGGGTCATCTGCACCTTGCCAGTGGCATCCTTATCGTACTGCAATTAATTAATAATATGAATATGAATATTCCATTTTTTTATTGTGAGCCACCCAACCTGTTGCATATACTGTGTGCCACCCTCCGGGCCAACGGGCACAATGAGGCGTCCTCCTCGGGCCAGTTGATTCAATAGTTCGTTGGGCGTTTCCGGTGCAGCGGCGCCAACGTGTATGGCATCATATGGAGCGAGTGCAGCATGTCCCAGCCGACCATCACCCTCAACAATTAATATTTGGCCCGAATTGAGCATGCTGCTATCATCCGCATTCAGATTGGATTTGCTCAGTTGCACCAGTGAGGCCTGATGCTCAATGCCAATTATGCGAGTATTCTCATTCTCCCCCTTGGCTTTTATATACCGATACAAGCAGGCGGTTAAATAGCCTGACCCTGAGCCCACATCGAGCACATGGGCACCGGGCTTTAGCTGTTCGCGGAGATATTCCAAGGCGAAGGCGTGCTGTGAAATTTCACAAGAGATGAGTTACATATAAACTTAAATATTTTAAGGCATGCATAATTACCATATGAGGAGCGCTGATAGTGACGCTACCGCCGATTGGTTGCGGTGCATCCATATACGGGTTACGGGGCGAGTAGTGCTTGCGATCTGTGGCCGTCATTGCATCTGCCACCGCTTTCGTTGCAATTACGCCGTAATCTATTTAATACATCCAAAAATATACTGCATAAAAACACACTGAAACATTTAAATACTTGTTGGATGCGCTTACCCTGCAACTGACGTATGAGATCAGCATTGGTGGTGCCCATTGAACGCCAGGCCATACTATATAAGCGTAGCAAGAGGCCCAGCTTAAATATATGAACTAAAATCAACTTTTTCACCGTTTTGATTGCTTTTGCTTGGATTTTGTTGTAAGAGTGTTGTTTTTGTTTATGGCTGCCAAGATACAGCTGATCGAATCAGAGACAATGTGACCAGCCACTCGAATATTTTAAATTGCGTTGTTATAATAACAAGGGAAAGTTTTCTTACCAGAGCATAATAGGATATTAAAACTAAAAATATAAAATCAAGATTTTCACGGATTATTGTGGAAATTTAGATATTTTTTTAAGCAAACGTCGGATTGTATCGAAAGCATGCTATTTGCATATCGATATTTTAATTTCGATACTTGAAAAGCACATCTCCAGAGAGCAGACACAACTCTGTGTCAGCAGACTGTTGAAACGAGCGAAAACGAGTAGTAAAAACGACTAAGCGCGGCGCAGTTTTGTTGTAAAAAAAAAACAATTTCATTGTACAAATTATTGTATGCTAATATACATTATTAATTCTGAGTGTTTGTGAAAAGTACGGAATATCGATCAGAAAGTGCAGCCATCGAGTGTGTAGAAGCTGCAATTATTGCAGCTGCCTCTTTTTCGTGTTTTATTGTTGTCGCTCTTGTGTGTTGTTGTTGTTGTGACACACGCACACACAAGCATCTTCTGGTTAGTTTTTGGTGAAACAAGCGCGGTAAAAAAATATTCGTTAACGATTCTGTGTTTGTGTGCGGCGGGTATTAGTCATTGTGGTCTGGTCTTGGGCCTCTTGACGCTTGTTGCTTGTTAACCCGCAACATTTTTGGAGCGCGTCAGCCATCAAATCAAAATTCAACAACCACATATGCAAAAAAAATCGTTACGCTTAAGGGCAAAAAAAAAACAAAATCAAATATCAGCTAAATTAAAAATTGTCATTAGCCACAAAAGAAAACATTTTCCCACTTGTTTAGCGCCCTTTTCTCATCTTCTTCACCTGATGCCATCAAGGTCGGCTACACTTGAAAATATACTTACACACTTACACTTACCACACGTATATATAATTAAATATTGTTTTCTTGGTGTGTGTAATAAGAGTTAAAATATTGTACAACAATGCTACAATTGCATAATGCGTTTGTTTTGTGGTTTAGTAAGTTAATAGATAATATATATATGATAAGGGGTAAGAAGAATTGTGATACACACTTTGCGTGTTTACTTAAAAATTGTTTTTTTTTTCAATTCGGCAATGCTAGTTTTCTTTATTTTCTCATTTCAGTTTCATTCTGTTCACTTTCAAGCGCAGCAGATGTTGCTGTTGTTTGTCTGTCCTTGTCCGTTTTCATCCGTCAGCTGCTGCTTACTTTCCAATTCACTGAGTTTACTCGTGGCTGGTTGCCTTGAAGCGATACTCGTCTTCTAACCATTGATAAGTGTCTCTGTGTAATTATTAAGCAACGTTTCTTGCAGATTGCAGCGTCTCTGCTCAAAACAGGAAGTGACAAAGTGTAAATACATATCAGTTGAATTTTTAATAAAACCAGGGCACCACCAAAAATAAAAAATAAAACTGAAATTCTGCACAGCAACGCTATGTGTTTGAGTACTTTTTGCACAAGAGTATCAATATTCACGAAATTGTAATAAATTAAGCAGCTCATAGCAATAAATTCCAGCAGAGAGTAGCTATCCTATGCGTCGTCGATATAAAGAATATATTCCGTTTCCAATAAACCAGTGATGCAAAAAATTAATTAAGGACAGTCGCATCGAATGCATAATGCTCCACACATCTACGCATAATTTGAGCATTAATTGTTAAACTTTGACCTAGATCTTGACATTAAGTGCAGTGCTGAATACAACTTTATGATGAATGCCTGTTTTCATATATATGTGCACATACAACTGAACGTACATTTCAAGCAGTCATTGTTTTGACGCCGATTATCCCTATTTTTACTTTGATATTGAAGGTATCCGTCTGTCTGTCCGTATGTATGAAGGCAACTTTTTTCGACATCCATAGACTTGAAACTTGGAACATATACTGGTATGTGCCCGCGTCAGACAAAGTGTAAAAGTTTGAGTGTTACTTCCACAAGGGGGCTGGGAAATCGATTAAATCGATATTTGCCAATCGATAAAGCCACATATCTCCCACAATTTTAAGACCACAAAGATCGGCCACTTCAGCCGCTCCCAGGCCCCCCGCCCCTAAAAATTTTAAATGCCTTTTTTATGCCTACGCCCACACCTGGGCCCATAATCGCCAATGGAATCTGAAGAGCGCATATCTTCCACAGTTTGTAAGCTAGAGTCTCCAAATGTTGAAAGTATGTTACTGGTAACTTTTCTAAGACGTCGATAGAAAATTGGATGGCAACGCCGACTCCGCCTCCTCAAACCGATATATCTCACACACTTTACACTTTAACCAGCTACTCACCAAATTTAAAACGTATATTGCTAGTATGAATTTTTGACCACAACCACACCACTAATTGTGATTAAAATTTATCAATGTTTCTAGATTGCGGTGAGGTTCAAATAAACAAATATATATAAATTATGAAATATAATAATAAAATAAATATAATGTAATATTAAAATTAACTTAATAGAACGGAAATACTTAGTGACAGCATTATAAAATCTCATATTTTGTATTTGATCTTTCGCCGATTTTGCTGTCTGTGACGAATAAGTTACATTGATTAGTCCATTTGCATCGCACGCCTTCGTATAACGATCACACGGCATACACATGAATTTGTCATATATGTGTATGCGTTCGTATTAGTGTGTGGTTTAAGTTTGTGTTGAACTTCGCGCATAAGGCAAAAGCCAGAAATAGAAAGAAAGAGAGAACCGAGTGACGCGCTTGTGCACGTTTCATTTTGAACTATTTTGTACGTGTATTGTGCAAATATTTGAACATTTGGGCTAACTACAAAATTTGCAAAAATATTATTTTAATTTTGCCCACACAGTGAGTTTTGATATTCAATTGTTTATTTAGCTGAAAAGATATCAACAATTTTATATGATTCACGTTAGCTCTGCAGAGCTGCTCCTTAGTAATTCAATTAAGAGACAACCCCAAAGCCCAACTAAGCATAAAGCTCCCAAGTTCTTAAATCTCTTTATCCCACCCTGCAAATTGCATGAGCTTTGCTTTCTTTAACTGAATTTATCGCCTCCTTTGTCTTGGACCACGTTCTTTGAACTGGCAAAAATTGTCGTTTTCTAGCTTTTGTTGTTGTTGTTCGGCATTGAAATTGATTAAATTTTTTCATTTGTGAATCGAATTGCGTTTAATTAACGAACTAAACAGCAACTGGCAGCTTAACATAAATAAAAACAATAGAAGCGTAATGGCTGAATCTTTTATCATAAGTAGAATTATTTAAATTTTTCGAAATTGGTACTTAAGGACAAAAAAGAAATACTAGTTTATTTTCTTACACATAACCATAAATTTCTCATAGCTATTTTGTAAACTTTGCATAACTTTATTGAAAGCACAAAAAAATTTGCCTGCCTATATAATTGATTGCTTTAAATGTTATTATTTTTTTTTACTTGTTTATCAAATGAAAATAAAAGCTCAATGTCGTAATCATTTCTTGTGTTGTTGATTTTTTATGCATACATACATTCATACATAAGTATACTTAAATATATATATATATATATATATACATATATATGCATATATACTGACATACATATTTAATTCGGTTTTGCCAATTGATAAATTTACGAATTGTCGAATTGTGTGTAGCAACAATTGCAGCAAAAAGCAAGCAAATACTATAAAATAAAATGAATCTTACAAATGCAGTCTATTTAACAAAACAATGACATCTATTCACTGAAGACTATGTGTTTAATGTATGCATTGTGTTAGTGATAATGTCCATGAACCATGAACATCAGTTTGTGCATGTTGCTGAGATGACATACACACATTCATAAGTGCAGTGCTATGTTTGTGTGTGTGTGTCTTGTATCTGGCTAGCAAATAACTTTCTTTTGCTTTCTTTTGTTCAAATGCGGTTCTTCTTTTCTAAGTGTTCTTAAGCGCGTGGTCAAGCTCATGAGTAACTGTAAAAGTTAACGCCTCCCTCTCTTGATTGATAGGCATGTATGTATATGCAATACATATATATATATATGTATGTATGTATGTGTGTTCACACTTGAATATGTCAGTTTGTACATATGTATGCTTGTGCGCGAGTGAGACAGAGATACTGGAAAATTCGCACAGAGACAGTCAGTGGAACGTACTGAATATGAGTGGGAAAAACTTTATTCAGATAATAAAAGCCTACTTGATAGGACATTGCTTGTTGCACAGGCTTAAAAATGTATTAGAAGAGCCCACAAAGCGATATTTATCGTATATTAATTTAAAAATTATATAATGGTTTTGTACAAATGTATGTAACAGGCAGAAGGAAGCATCTCCGACCCCATAAAGTATTTATATTCTTGATCAGGATCAACAACCGAGTCGATAAAGGCATGTCCGTCTGTCCTTCTGTTCGTTCGTACGATTGCGTGTACATGTACAGTGGCTCACAGCTCAATTCGATCAGTGTAAAATAAAAAATGTAATTGCCTGCCGTAAACTAATTATACATTTTTTTCAAAAATTTCAAAGACCGATCGTAGGTACATATATTAACCACCAAAGCGAATATATGACCCCAATAAACTGGGGTTTCCCTATTTACCCTATTTTTTGGTCAATGATTATTTCGACCAGTCTTAAAAAAGTAACATATTTTGTGTATAAAAACTTAAATAAGGATGTTAATACTTAGTATGATATCCTTTAGCCTTAACAAATTCCCTTAACCTAATATTCATGGAAGATACAAGCTTCTGGGTAGTTACTGGGCTGATTTTGCTCCACTCATCCCGCAGAGCATTTTTGAGAGCCTCTTTGCTGGATATGCTGTGCTTCCGGATGTTATTTTCCAGCAGAGCCCACAATTTCTCAATAACTTATAAATCTGGAGACTGGGCCGGTGGAATTATCATGGATTCCTAGCTTCTCGGCACTTTGGAGTAAAATCTCCTTTAGTATGTTGAGGTACACATTCTTTTCGATTGTTGTTTTAATAAACACCAAATTCCCGACGCCCGCTGCCGGGATACATGCCCATACCATGACACATCCTCCGCCATGCTTGACTGTTGACTGTACTTGTTTGGGATTCAGCTCAGTATTGGACTGTCGCCACATATAATTCCGTCCGTCCGAGCCAAACATGTTGAATTTGGACTTATCGGCAAATATGACTGTATTCCAGAACTCCAAATCCATGCCCAAGTGGGTTTTGGCGAACGTCATCCTTGTCCCTTTATTTTTTGCGCTTATAAAAGGCTTCTTCCATGGTAACCGAGCATTGAAGTCATGGTTGTGCAGAACCTGGCGTACAGTTTCCACACAGCACCTTTTCCCCATTTCATCCTGCACCTTTTGAGTCAATTTTGGAGCCGATAGCTTGGGATTTTCCCTTATTTTCCTGATGATCCTCCGCTCCTCCTCTTCGGTGAAAATCGTGTTTGGTGCCATTCTGCCCTTGCCCTAAATCCGATTTACGTTGACGAAGCGCCGAATGATGTTATACACAGTTGATGATGACTTTCCCTTGTTCAATGGTAGTCCGTTTGTCCATAGAAAATACTCAACTTTAGGTAAAAAATCAGGGTTTCATGGCATCCAGGTGTCCATAATGTACCTGTTTGAAATAAGCGGTAAACAAAAACTACTTGACACTGTTCGCATTAAGCTGTAAGCCACTGTATACGTATTCAATTATGAACATGGGTGGACAAGGGCTAGTTCGTTTGGCAATTACAGTGTTGTCAATATATAAAGAATATATCTTTGACGATCATTGAATTAACACAAAATGTGTACTTGTTTCATTTTTATTCTATTGAGCAAAAAAACGGTCAGACAAATTTGTAAATTTAAGGCTTTTTTTTTATCAATTTGTTTTTTTGAAACCCAAATAAAAAAGTCAATGACACCTACACTTGTCTAACCGAAATTGATTGCGATGACATCATATCGAGACATCATATAAGGCAAATTTAGTTATATTCAACTTAAACATTCGTAACTAACTATATAGATTTGAGCTATACCCATATAAAGGAAAAAAATGTTTTAAAGTTAAACATTCATTTATATTCCTTTTAATAATCCCATAAAGAAAATTTATTTACAACAAACATTTGTAACTTCTGTTTTTTGCTAACAATCTTTTTTTTTGTACTTAATCGGAAGTAAACTTTAGAATTGTTTTTAAAATATTTACCAAAGGCGGTTCCTGGTGATGTTAGAAGAGTGTTGGATGATAATTCAAACCTTGCATTACAAAAAAAAATTGTTTACCAAAGTATCAATTTAAGGTGACTTATTTCTACAGCGTGATAATGTCAGCTGATAGTTAGAAGTTATTAAAAGAAAATCTTTAACTGAGTTTCAATTCTAAAAATCCCTTGACGTTAACTGTGGGGAAAATATAAGCTAACAAGAAAACAAAGTAAATCAGATGAATATTTCGATTCTCTTAAACGGCTAGAGCACAAGATGCGAATAAAATTTGGGTCCATCGAGGTCAATTTAAACTATCCCTTAAATTAATAATTTAATTTAATAATATTCAAATTTTGGTTACATCAATTAGCCTGAAGGAATGTGTATTTTCCAGGTGAAAAGTAAAATAGTAAAATTAAAGGACTTTTAATGCAAAACATGTACTTAAATAAATAAATAAAAACCTTTGGTACATTTAATACTTCTATGATATCGACAAATTAACGATTTTCTAGAAAGATAGCACATACTATGTTCTAATTATGTATAAATAACACTCTTACACTACAAATTACTTTAGTAACACTCACTAAATTTTCTCTTGCTCTCGTTGGTCTGCAGTTGGAGGCAACAACAATTTGTACTTTTCTGCAATTGACGTAAAAACTTTCATTGTTGTTTAAAGCGAAAAGAAATGAGAGAATTACATACACACATCTGCTATGATGCGAGGGCGGATCGGGGGGCGGGGAGCAATAGTATAGTTTAAATGCCAACACAGGCCACATGTGGAAATTGTTCTGAGCAACACAAGCGCATTGATTTAATTAGCAGGAAATGCCACAAACCCAAATGCACCTGAATCAAGTGCAGCTTTTGTGAATTCGGCGCAATTACCCACCACCCACTCACTACCCACACATATGCATTTTATTTAACTCTACCCGACAGAAGGTGACTTTAATTAGATTGGTTATGTTAGTTGTTTTGTGGGGTGGAACGTGTTTGCTATTTGTGCAACTAAAATATTGATAATTTCTCTCTTTTGAAACCTTTTATTTTTAACTAATAAAAATGGGTGGCTATTAAATGTTTGTACTTGAAAAAAAAAATGTTTAGGCATATATACTTTTTATGCATATAAATTTATTGTGGGCTTTGATAATGAAAACGGTATTCGCTTTGTGTAAATGTCTGTCTAAGTGTCACATAATTTTTGTGTGGCATTTTGCTTATGCATTAAAATGAAAGTTGTGGAAAGATAACAATATAGTTTATTGTACGAATATAGCTTATGCAAATGGAACGCGACAAAACTGAATATATTTATACATATACATACAGTCGGTCCAATATTTATTCGTACACTCTACAATGCAAAAAGTTTTCATGTGTTTTCTTAAAATGGATTGAATAATTTTTGTTTTATATAATTAAGATCAATTTGAACATATTTAAAAAATAATAACTAGAAAATTCCACTCTGTTATCGGTAATAATATTAATCACACCCATACATCGCTTGACGCCCAATACTCGTTCCGCGAAACTTGGTCGCAACGCCAAAAGCAGTATAAGGAATCAATTGTTCTAATACAAATTTATACAAATTCAATGGGATCGGTTCCAAATTTGTTAAATATGTAACATGGTTTATCATTCAAAATGCATTTTATATTTTAAAATTCACTTAAATCAAAAATATATGCATAACAAGTACATTCATTTGTAAATAAAATAATAACAGATTCCAAAAAACAACAATAAATCGAGAAACAAAATTGAAACAACTTCATGTTACATAAAATTTGTGCATGAATACATACAGTGTGCGTCAGCTTATTTTCAACAGTGTTAAAGAAAAAACGTAATTGCCTGCCATAAGTCTAGGATGACGGTCGCCAAAACCCACTTGGACACATAATTCCGTCCGTCCGAGCCAAAAATTATGAATTTGGACTCATCTCCAAATATGACTGTGTTCCAAAACTCCAGATCCTTGTCCAAGTCGGTTTTGGACACCGTCATCCTAGTCCCTTAATTTGGTGCGCTTATAAAGGACTTTTTCCGTGGTGCTCGGGCATTTAAGTCATGTTTGCGCAGAACAATGCGCACAGTTTCCACACAGCACTTTTTCCCCATTTCATCCTGCACCTGTTGAGTCATTTTTGGAGTCGATAGCTTGGGATTTTCCCTTATTTTCCTGATGATCCTCCTCTTCGGTGAAAATCGGGTTTGGTGCCATTCTGCCCTTGCCCTCAATCCGATTTGCGTCGACGAAGCGCCGAATGATGTTATACATGGTTGAGTTACTCAGATTGACTATTTCAGCTATTTGGCAATGTGAATATCCGTTCTTGTGGTGTTCCAGGATGAATTTCCGTTGTTCAATGGTAGTCCGTTTGTCCATAGTCCTTGTGGGCTTATTGAACTCGGGATGCAGGATATAACTAAACTGACTACGAAGTATTGATCTATTTATTCCGAAAATACTCAACTTTAGGTAAAAAATCCGGGTTCTATGGCTCCCAGGTGTCCACAATGTACCTGATCCAAATAAGCTGTCACCTAAAAATAGGCTACATTTTTACATAATCCTACCTAGCAGGTGGGGAAACCTCAGTTTATTAGGGTCATCCATTCATATTGGTGGGTAATAAATGTACCTACCATCGGTCTTTGGAATTTTTGAAAAATAATGTATAATTACTTTATGGCAGGCAATTACGTTTTTTCTTTGACACTGTTGAAAATAAGCTGACGCACACTGTATATAATCTTTTTATACCTCTTTTATATCTCTTTATATAAATGGGTAAAATGGGTATAATGGTTTTGTGCAAATGTATGTAACACGGCAGAAGGAAGGATCTCCGACCCCATAAAGTCTATATATTCTTGATCAGGATCAACAGCCGATTCGATATAGCCATGTCGTCTGTCCGTCCGTCTGTATGCATAAAGAAAGAGATGGCATGATAATCGCCGCGAGCGCCAATATGTTTTCGTGTTTAATCTGGAATTGGAATAATAAATTGTCCAACGTTGTTTGTCTTGCCTTCTTGTCTATTTCGTTCTTCAGTGATTTATAACAGCTAATGGCTGAGTTAATTCCCCGAGACGTTCGACATCAATCGTTTGCCGTTTTTTTGCCGTTACAGCGTAAATCGAAAACGTGCCTTAATTGAAGAGGGCCGTTATTATGAAATGCCGTGTAAAGAGCGGCCATTTATTTAGGTATGGGTGTATAACCAAAATTATTAATAAAATTTAATTTTGCCCAAAAATTATTCCTACTCTTCTCAGTTGCCAAAACAACGAAGCAAGAGAGAACGTTGCAGTCGGGCGTAACCGACTGCAAAATACTTTGATACCAAAAAATAAATACTGTCCAAGTTTGCCTCCAAATTAAGGTAGGTTACCATAGTTACCCTCCTTCGAAGTTTGGTAACTAGCTCTTAAATTATGCATTTTGGGGCCTGGAATGGTCGTGGCTGAAAAAATGATGAGAAGGTTCCTAATAATCTTCTAAGTTTCTAAGTTTGGTAAACGTAGCTTTTAAACTGCGGGAGATATAGGTTTCTGAAAATTGTGGAGGCGGGAGTGGGCGTGACAAAAAATTTATTTGGGGTACGATTATAGTAATGTACCTTCCAACTTTGGTATCTGTAGCTCTTAAATTGCGGGATATAGAGGCTTTTATCCTTTTTGGGCGCGGGGTGGACGTGATCCAAAATGTTTTCCGGATTTTTGAAGAGTATTACTAGCAATATACTCTTCAAATATGGTGACTCTGGCTCTCAAATTGTGCGAGATAAATGGTCCATCGATTTACACTAACGGGTGTATCGGAGTGGGCGTGGCCGTCCAATTTTTTATCTATCTCTTATGGAAGTTACCAGTAACATACTTTGGTGACTCTTGCTTACGAAGCTCCTGGGGCGGCGAAGGTGGTCATATCACAATATTTTAAGGACATCATCACGTCACACAAATAATAAGAAAAAAATATAAATAAATTTAACTAATTGTTTTGTTGTTGTTTATTACCGTCTCAATTCCAATGAAGCACATTTCTGGCAAATATTATTTTAAAGAGACAGAAACTACGTTACGCGTTCCTTATGGTTGTATATTTCAATTAATTTCATTATATGAAGGAAATACTCTTACAATAACATACTTATATTTTGGTGCTACTCTTTCTTCCACAGCTATGCAGAATACCTGCGTATCAATCCATATTGAATTAAACAGAAAACATCCAGACAAGTTATTTGCTGCGTAAAATGGTTTGCTTTTTATATACCACCCAATCATATACACGCAGAAATGTGATGAGAGACTCGCTTATCGCTTAAATATGAATTTAGTGTTGGTGTTTGCCACAATCACTTAAATATATATTGAATGCTCACTGGGTTAAGTCCTTCCATTAAGTACCGGTCACTAAAATATGGGCGTGCTTTCTCGGAATGTCATTCCAGTGGATGGTACCCCGTTTTTCCCATTTGTGTCTCTTGAATTTGGATGAATACTACCAAATAATATAATTTTCTGTTGCTGATGCGATTTATTTTATTTAATACGAAATCTTTGGTGGGCGTCTGCGAGAGGTTCCACTCAATTCGCAATTCGATGACGTAAAACCCAGACAAATGTTTAAATGATTGTATTTTATAAGTTTTTACACTGCATCGTACATGAACCAAATGATCACACAGAGTTGTGGATTGATCAATCTGTTTTTGTTTTTGTTTTGTTTGCTTTTATTGTTTATTGTTTCCAATTAATTTTTTTTTGTTATTTGTGCTTTTATTGATGGTGTCTATTTATTTTCATTCAATTGTCAACTAAATTTAGTCTAGATCCACCAGCCTATCAGTCTATTTAATTGAAATATTTATTAATTATACGGCTCGATTCGAATTGTTGAGCAACAATTAAACTGAGAGTGTTGATCTTAAACAGACTTTTCACGTGATTTTAAACGGTTTCATTTTGACCTGAGAAATAGGTTTGTATTGAAATATAACACCTTGTTTATAAATCTTCGTTAATAACATATTCAGTAATAACAGCTGTGCCAAATCGCAAAGATAATACAAATTAATTCCATAATAAATAATGAATAGGATTAATTAAGCCACATTACACGCTAGTGGGGATAATATGTATGAAAGTATTATTAATAATTATTCAAAAAGTTAAATATATGTACTTTATACATAAATATGAAAAACATATATATATATACAGTGGCTCACAGCTCAATGCGAACAGTGTCAAGTAAATAATGTAATTGCCTGCTAGAAACTGAATCGATTCTTGCTACGCCCAGAGCCACATTTTCACAATTTATCTTTTTTTCTTAGTTGATAGTTTTACTCATTGTTTTCTTTCCTTTTTTTTTTTGTTTTGTTGCCAAATTTGTAAATGCAGGCAGCATGACCATACCGTCAAGGCCCGCACCAGCACCGCCGGGATCACGTGGACAGAGCGCTGCTGCCGGGGCGAATGCGAGTTTGGAGCAGTTGCGTCTGCAACTACAACAGCAACAATTGCAGCAGCAACAATCAACCAATGGTGGGCTACAGAAGCTGAGCATTAAGTTGCCACCGCCACCGAGGGGACCTATGCAGCAGACACAACAGCCACAAGTTCTCCACAAGCGCTCTGCCAGCAACAGCAGCAACAACAACAACAATAACAGCAACAACAATAAAAATAATTTCTTTGATGTGGAAGGTGGCAGCGGCATAACCCGTAAATTTCCCCAGGCACGCTATACGCCGGCTACCAACTGGAATGGTGCACCTTTCGACAGTGGCAGTGCCTCTTTTGCTGCTGCTGGAAACTATAATTGCAAGAAAATGCCGCCGCCGCGACCGCCACCGCCCAAAGTGCAAATCAATGGGCGCAAACTGGCTACCTTAAGCACAGGCAATGCCGCCGGGGGTGGTGGTAGTGGAGGTAGTGGCGGTGGCATCATTAGCAACATATTCCATCGCAAAAAAACGGCAACGTCAACGACTGCTGCTTCCAAGGCCGCAGCACAAAATCGTGTCTATGGCCTGAGCAGCGGCATCGGAACAGCTGGAATTGCAACCGCTTCCAGCAGCAGCAGCTGCGGCTACACAACAAACTCAAACACATACGACTGGAATGCAGCATGGAATACGGCGAGTACAACGACGACGATGACAGCAACAACGACGTCGACGAAAGCATCGATCAGCAACCTCAACAATCAGCGTGAGATGGACTCACAGCTGATCAGCTTCGATTCGCCGCCTTCGTCACCGACCTTCACCCAGAAGTCAAACAGCGATTGCGTTAGCGTGGATAGCTTCAGCTCAGATAGCAATTTCAGTTCACCCAATAATGGCAGCGTTTCGCAACCGGAGAGCGGCTTCGAGGATGATTATCATGCACGCTCGCGTCCAGCGACACAGAGTCCCCTCGTCGCTGATCCTTGGGAGGCGGTGGACAACAGTAGCAGCGGCACCTATAGCAATGGCGTCGTTGATAGTTTTGGTGCGGCACCGGTGCGTCAATTGCAGCCACATCATATAGTGCAACATCAAGCGACGCGTAGCTCGGATAACCCCCTGTGCAATGGCCGGAATCTGTTGCCGCCCGCCCAATCGCTGACGATGCCTACCATCATCAAGCCGAAAATATCGCAGAAACCCAAAGCACCAAAGCCGCCACCGTTCATTGGCCAACTGCCAGGATTTGGTTGTGTCGGCACTCAACCTCCCTCTCCACCTTCGCCGCCAATGCCCCGTGGTGCTCCTCCGTCACTTTCTGCAGTGGCAGCTGCTACCTCAGCTTCTACTGGGCACATATCATTGTTGGATGTGATCTCGGGCAAGGTGGATGCCCTGGCATTGAGCAACGGCAGCTCTGGTTACGTCGAGGAGGAGCATCTGCCATATGCCATTGCACTCTACGATTTTGATGGCGTAGAGGAGGATGATCTGAATTTCAGAGTTAGCTTAAAACACATTACTCTTAAGAGTTGAATAATGTTAATAACATTTGTTTCATTAGGAAAACGAGAAGATCTATCTGCTGGAGCAGCCCACTCCGGAATGGTATCGCGGACGTACACGCTCCGGCTGTGAGGGCCTTTTCCCCGTTAATTATGTGGAGACCAAGGTGCCATTAGGCGGCAGTGCAACAATTTCTGCATCTCAGGCGCAACAGCAACCAAAACAACAACAGCAAGAGTTGAACACTGCGCGCTGCCTTTATAATTTCACCGGCGAAGTTCAGGGAGATCTGCGCTTAAGGGTAAGATAAGATCAAATGTTCATGTAATGTACATAAATTAAATTAATATAAATTAATATTATTCAATAGGAAAATGAGCTGGTCAATGTGCTTTATCGCGTCAATGAGGATTGGCTATTCGGTGAGGTTGACGGACGGCAAGGTCAGTTTCCGGCTAATTTCTTAGAGCATATACCCGCTGATCTGCCGTCGATGTAAGGAGGGCTGGATAATGATGGCATTACTTGAAAATATATATGTATATCAATAAGAAGCAGGAATCAGAAACTATATTTTAATTATATATATACAAGGGTTATATCTCGATAAGGAAAGGGTAGCAGCAGCATATATCGTCGGAACTGAAACAAATTGTATTTCGCCTTGGTAACCCACACACACACAAACTAATTGTATATGATATTTATGCGTTAAGTCTCGAGATTATAAGAATTATTTAAAAGAAGAGAAAACCGTTTTACAGCAGCGAATCAAAATTCTACCAAGTAGATTGGGCGCGGAACTAATTTAAGTCCCAAAATTGTTTTTCCGTTTAATAATTGTTAATATAATTCTGATTCAAAGTATTCAGTTGTTTGGTGCACTTGCAAATGAGTCGCGTGATGATCTTTTGATCCTTTTATAACAGTTAAAAAAAAAAAAAACATGATACACACAAAATCCCATTTCTTTTAGATAGTTCGTTATTTAGCTAGGCACATTTACCATTTCCAATGAATTAAAATACAAATGTGTGCTATTTAAAAATGGATTACCACTTAAGCCATAGTAGGTATCAGGCAACAACTAAACTAAACTAAAATAAATGTCCAGCTACGATGAACTGAAATAAATGAGAATGTTAAGAAATGCTAAGGCAATAAACAATAAACAATGGTAGCAAAGTTCTGTTCACTGTGAAAATTATGTGATGATCTTTCACTGATTCATAATGGCAGGGCAGACGCAGTCCAAGCATTGCCTATGATCGAACATACGTGGCAAACATGCCACATCCTGCGCGAGGTGTTTCTGCTTTCTACTAAATATGGCGGATCTAGAGAAGACAACTCGATAAAACCTGCAATCCCTGGTATTAATCGAACCGTGCCAATTGGATCTGCATCTGCATAAATGATCTCTTCTAACGATGTCCTACGGCTAATTGGCGTCCTTCGGTTTCAATTCAAATCGCCTTGCCGCTACGGCACTTCTCACACACTTGTGAGAACTCAGCTTAGACTTTATATAGACTTTAACTATCAACAATAACAAGATTAAATCAACCAATTAATAAAAAATCGACCAAATCTATCAGACTCTGATCGCCTTTCCGTAGGCCGTAAGCCCTGCAGATATCTGCTCTGAAAAGCGTGCGGCATGCAGGAGGCCAGATATGAAGCCATGAAACCAATGAACCAGAATCAAACCCGGTGGCAAACGTTGTCGGTTGCACAACACACAAACAATCGCAGCTTCTTGAGTTACTGGCAAATTGACAGTGCCTGACCAGAATTTTGACCAAGGCATAAATAAAGTATTAACACATGAATACTACACATTTTCCATTTAATATCAAGATTTACTCACTTTTCCCCTACAGACTGAAAAGTGTAGCAGACAAAGCATCGCATTATCGATATCTATCGATAATCAAATCGATATTGGCATTACGTACAGTTTTGCATGACTCGGAACAGTTGGTAATTAGTTGGTCTTAATTATTTATATATAATCTTCATTCATTTTTAATTCCGGTTTCTTAAAGCTAACATTCAATGGTTTTATTTCGCCTTAAAAATATAAGTATTGCATTCAGTGCGACTAACTAATTAACGAGGCATATTATAACTATTAACTTACAAATACAAAACAAAAAAAAAACGAAAACAAAAAAAATAAATTAAATAAAAAAAAAGGAAAGAGAAAAAAAAATTAAATATTTTTATTTTAAATATTAAATTTTGAATCCTAAGCCAAACTTAATAACAGCAACAAAAAAAAAATGAATAACACAAAAAAAAATTTTGATTAAATAAAATAAAAAAAAAGAAAACAACAACAAAAAAAAATGCTTCTTTGCTTATAAATATTTAGCGCTTTTTAAACACCATTACAAAAATTATTTGGAGCGTTAGACCGGCCCCTGTCGATTGATTGGAGTTTGGAACGGACTCACTTTTATGTTCTCGTTGTTTGGGATCCGTGGTGGCGTGGGGGGGGGGCCCTCTGGTAATGTCTTGGTGGCTGTTGTCGTCTTAATGTTCTTTAATTCAGCCGTCACTTTATTCTTCTTTTCAACAAAAAAAAAAAACCGAACTCCCCCAACAAAAAAAAACTAAACGTTCACAAAAAAAACTAACTTTCACAAAAAAAAAATTTTTTTAAACTCCACTTTTCATGACCGCCACGTCTTAATGTTCTTGTGACATTCCCCGACCTCTAAATTTTTCATCATACCTTGTCTCTTCAAAAAAAAAGCTCCGGATAAATTTCCGTTGGTCCAGCTCTCGAGCCCGCGAACTCTCTCTCTTTTTTTCTCAGTTCGAACCTGGAGCTACCACCTTTTCAACTGTGTTGGCAGCCCCAACTATCGATGAAATCGGCCCCGCCGCAACAACACCCCTGGATTCAGAGGGATATCCCGCATGAATCCTGAGAGCAAAGGGGCTTTCCGAGCACATCTCCCCCAATTTGCCCCTTGTCCAATCGGGACGAGCTGCCCATTTACGCTTCTGCCGCGCCCAACGTGTGGCTTACCACGATTGATTTCAGTGCCTAAGATCCTTGGCATGGAAGACTCCTAAGGATCTACCTTGGAAATCCTCCAAAAGGTATGCGTTGTTCCCAACTCGTCGGACCACTCTCGCCTTCAGAAACTTTTTAGCAAATTTGGCGTTAAAACCCTTCGCAAAATTGCTCAACGCGAAATATCGCCTATATATTTCTTGCCCCGGCTTCGCATAAAATGTGCGTGCTCGCGCTTCCCCGCGTTGATAACTGCGTTCATAAGCTTTATGTAACTGGCTTTGGACCCGTTGTCGTATCAATTGGATTTTATCTGAGGCCTGCAAATGCACGATTTCATGTTCGCACATGGATCTTAACTTCCGAGCTAGTTTATAGTTCGCCCCGTGGAGGAACATGTGATGTCCGAATACGGCAAAGAATGGCGTGACTCCTGTGGCCGTGTGTACTGCGTTCCGAATGGCCATCTCTATCTCGGGAAGGTACACATCCCAGTCACGATGCTCCTGTTCAAGGTATGCCCTTATGGAAGCCAAAACGGTCCTATTTACTCGTTCGGCCGCATTGCTTTGCGGAAAATACACGGCCGTTCGCATATGCGAAATCCCGAAAGACTCAATCATATTCTGAAAGGTGTGGGACACAAATTGGCGGCCGTTATCCGAGTGAATGCTTTCTGGCGTGCCGAATTTGTAAAAAACCTCGTTGACCAGGAAGTTCACCACGTTCGTCGCCGTAGCCTCCCGCATAGCTTTCAAAAATGTGAATTTTGAAAAATGATCCACGACTATAAAGATCCAGGCATGCCCTTGCTTAGATCGTGGATATTTTCCGAGAAAATCTATGTAGAGCTTTTGGAAGGGTCGTTCCGTCACCACTTCACTTCCAATTCCCACCTGCATACGGAAATTTGGTGCCTTACATTCCTTGCACGACTCACACTATCTCACCCAATCCTTCTCCTGAACAACCATGCCTGGCCAGTAGAAATAACGACGCAAATTTTCCAAAGTCTTAAAGACCCCACCATGTCCCGCCGTTTCATCTACGTGAGCCTTTTCGATCAGCCCGGCTGTCAAGGAGTTAGGGACCCACAACTTCCAAGACGTTCCTTCTAATTCCTCTTCCGGACGAACAAACTCCATACGCTTGAATAGCAACTCGCCCTCTATCTTCATATCGGGTAACTTGCCTCGATTCTGGCGTACGTGCTCGAGCAAGGCTTGATATTCCTCCGCCTCAAACTCCGTGGTGGAAAAACCCAACAGCTGCTCGGGATCCAGACGTATCTCCTCGACACTGCGCGAAAGTGTATCGGCCACTACGTTGTCCGTACCTTTCCGATGTTCTATTTAAAAGTCATATCCCTGAAGTTGTAGAGACCAACGAGCTAACCTTCCGCTCAGAGCCTTCATGGACATCAACCATTTCAAGCTGGCATGGTCAGTGATGCAGGTAAATGGCATTCCCTCTATATAAGGCCTGAATTTCTTAATAGACATAATCGCCGCAAAACATTCTTTATCCGTGACGGAATAGTTCCTCTGGTGTTTGTTTAATTTTGCTGAGAAGAAAGCTATCGGTTGTTCCTGGTCTTCTGCATTTTTTTTGGAACAAAACGGACCCTACTAAAAACTGTGATGCGTCACACTGGACAAAAAATCGTTTGGAGAAGTCAGCGTGAACCAGCACGGGTGCTGTGGTCAACGCGGTCTTCAAAACGTCTACGGCCCGTATAGCTTCTTCCCCTAAAACAAACTTACCAACCCCCTTCTTGAGCGCTTCCGTCAACGGGGCGGCTAGGCTGGTGAAGTCCCGTATAAAACGCCTATACCACCCAGCAGTGCCTAAAAAGGAGCGAACTTCTTTCCGCGAACGTGGTATCGGGATTCTTTTAATGGCTACCACTCTCTCGGGATCCATGCGTAGCTTACCACCACCGATGATGAATCCCAGATACTTCAGGGCTTTAAAATAAAATTTAGACTTCTGCAAGCCGATACAGAGGTTTGCCTTCTTGAGGCAATCTCCTACTCTTCGCAGGTATTTAACGTGAGTGGGAAAATCGGGGGCGATTATCAATAAATCATCAAGATAGACGAAGACATGGGACCGTAACTCCGTGGGTATCGCCTTGTCCATCAGACTAACAAGTCTTTGGGCGGCATTGCATAGCCCGAAAGGCATCATTCGAAAATGATATAACGGCCTTCCAGGTACCGCGAAAGCAGTATAGGGCTTACTTTTGTCGTCCAGTTCGACCTGCCAATACGCAAACTTCAAATCTACGCTGGAGATGTAGTATGTTTGGTCGATCCTGGACAGTATGCCTTCTATGCAAGGTAACGGATAGGCGTCTTTTATGGACAACACGTTGAGTTTGCGGGCATCCAAACAGAAGCGATTTTTACCCGGCCTTCGTACGACGGTTGTACGGTTACTCCATGGGCTATTGCTCTGTTCTATGACCCCTAGCTCTAACATTTTGTCCACTTCACCATGCACCACTTGCTGCATGGCGGGCGACAATGGATAGGGCCTGTCCTTGAACGGTTGTGCCCCTTCGACCAAATCTATGGTGTGTCGCTCTATTGACGTCTTTCCCAATCCATTCTCTTCGAACGACAGAAAACTTTGTTTTACGGCCTCTAACTCGTTTCTTTCGTCCTTCGACAACTCCCATGAATCCGGCTCCCCCTCTTCCTCATCCTCTTCGTCCCTATAATGGGTCATATCCACCGCCAACACTTCATCGACTTCTTTCTTTGTCGTAACTAACTTGTCGGGACCCAGTATGGCTGGAGCTAAATCAAAGACTCTCCAAAAGTCAATTCCAAAGTACGCTCTTTGTTCCAAATAAGGGCATACAAAGAAGGTGATATTCTTCATTTGACTTCGGTATGATATTGGTAAGTCCACTCGGCCGATGATCGATCGGTCTTGCCCCCCGGCTGTTCTGACTATCGACACATAGGGTTGCATTTGAATGTCCAGATCCTCAATCAACTCACGGCTGCCTTTACCTAGCAAACTCACGCTCGCTCCAGTGTCCAAAAGACCCGTTAACGAATACCCGCCTATCAATACCTCTTCGAATACGCGTCGTCGCCGAAAGCGTTCACGCGTCTTCTTGACTCGTCGTGACACCATGCGCATGCCTTCTAATTGCCGGTCCCCAAATATTCTATTCCTTACTTCTAAATATTTCCGAAACCTTTCTTCAATAGGTAAATGCTTAATTAAATTGCTATCCTTATTTCTACCAATTTATCTGGGCTGGTTTCTTATTTCTTCTCTTTTCCGGACTGTATCCCCGAACGTGAGTCGCCCGTCCTCTTCACGCTCCTCCGACCATTTCCCGAACATTCTGGGCATTTCGGAGAGATGGTCCCTGGACAGCCACATCTATAGCAAAACAGTTTGCGCTCCAGGGATGGACAATTACGGAAGTCATGACCTCCTTCGCCACAATTCCAACATCCTGGCCGATTGAGGCGCTTCTGATCCGCTCTTACCTCTGCCACCATTATTTCTGGCTCGGCTTCCACTTCGTCGACCAGTGCCTTTCTCCCGCTCGAATATCGCTGAGAGTCACCATGTATTGGTCGGCTGTACCGCTTCCCAAAATTAGCTTCAACTTCAACAGCTTCGTCCCGCAACTGGTCGACGGTAAATAGTTCCATGGCGTAGACATATCTGGCCAGGTTTTCTCTTAGTCCTTTTTTAATTATTTTCACCAGGTCTCGCTCCGATAATGGTTTCTGCAACCGTGACGCTACCTGTCGCATGGAGTGAACATAATCTTCTGCTCCTTCCCCTGGCTGTTGTTCACGTTGTAACAGTTCGTGCATCCGGTCATGCTCCGACCATGGACCCCGAAATCTGTCCAACAACGCTTTCCTCAACGATGGCCAACTGTCAACTCTGGCTTGGCGGACATATAGCCAATACCATTCTCGGGCTTTCCCTGTTAAAAGCGTATGGAACGATCTCAGGATGTCGCCCCACGGGCAACGATATTGGTATGGTAAGAATTCGATGCGGAAAACGAAATCTTCCACGGCGGATTTTTGACTGTTCCCGTCAAAGGATACTCCCCACCTTTCGACTTTGCATGGAAAATTCGTCCGATCAGGGAGGTTGCCGTAAAGTGGTTCATACCGCCTCTCTTCCGCATCTCTCGGATCTCCCCATCTACTCGGCCCCCCACCGGTGTTTCGCCAATCACGAGCGCGTTGGTTGGCTACGTTTTGTGAACGTTTAGTTTTTTTTTTGTTGGGAGAGTTCGGTTTTTTTTTTTTGTTGAAAAGAAGAATAAAGTGACGGCTGAATTAAAGAACATTAAGACGACAACAGCCACCAAGACGTTACCAGAGGCCCCCCCCCCCCCCACGCCACCACGGATCCCAAACAACGAGAACATAAAAGTGAGTCCGTTTCAAACTCCAATCAATCGACAGGGGCCGGTCTAACGCTCCAAATAATTTTTGTAATGGTGTTTAAATAGCGCTAAATATTTATAAGCAAAGAAGCATTTTTTTTTGTTGTTTTCTTTTTTTTTATTTTATTTAATCAAATTTTTTTTTTGTATTATTCATTTTTTTTTTTGTTGTTGTTATTAAGTTTGGCTTAGGATTCAAAATTTAATATTTATAATAAAAACATTTAATTTTTTTTTTCTCTTTCCTTTTTTTTATTTAATTTATTTTTGTTTTTTTTGTTTTCGCTTTTTTTTTTGTTTTTTTTTGTGTTGTTAATAGTTATAATATGCCTCGTTAATTAGAATGCCATACTCATATTTTTAAGGCGAAATAAAACCATTGAATGTTAGCTTTAAGAAACCGAAATTAAAAAATGAATGAAGATTATTAAAATGGAAACTTAAATCTTATAAATGGGGGAAGGGAACCCAAAAGTAGGACAGGTTAAGAATGTGATCTTGCAGAAGTAAAAGGGTGGGGCCCACACTATCTGATTTCACCCCACAGGAAGGGCGGGAGCGCTACGGTGAAAACAACAAGGCCGCCGTTGGAAGTCGGAGGTAAAGTTTTTTTTTTGTGTTTTTGTGTTTTTGAATTGCCACTGTCCGTTAAAATAGATTACATAGAGATGTGTAGATTTGTGATTGTGCCGTGTTATTGTGCGGTCGGCGGGCAGGGGCAGACCCATCCCTAACTGAGCACTGGCTGGCCGGAGCTGCCCCATTAGGACAAACCGACACGTAACACATATCTCTACTTATCCACAATATCCTTAGTTAATAAGTGTACATTGTGCATTTCTCATATTTTTTTTATTTACAAATATTTACTTGGCTTAAAATAGATATTTTCTTTTTATTTTATTGGCTGCTAAAGTGTGCATCAATGGGTGCGTAAAATGGGCATCACTGTTGCAGGCTGTGCTCATCACTGATGCCTTGAGCGTTAGCGACGATCAGCTGTGCCTTAGTGACAATTGGCCGTCATTAATCGAGCGGGAACAAACTCATTGGTATGTCGGGACGCTCCGAATCGTCTACCAGTTTTCGTGGATTACACTCCTTGGTTCTTGTTTTGTCCCAGTTATCCCCCGGCGGTCTCCGGTCTTTCGCCTGTTTGCTTGTTTGTTTTTTTTTATATTTATTATTTATAATTATATTATTTACTTTTTTATAAATAAATATAACATTTATTTTTTATACCCTGAACCCATTAAAAATGGGTAAAAAGGGTATAATGGGTATAATGCTAATGTAACAGGCAGAAGGAAGCATCTTCGACCCCACAAAGTATTTATATTCTTGTTCAGGATCAACATCCGATTCGATATAGGCATGTCCTTCAGTTCGTTCGTCTGTATGAACACGCGGGTCTCGGAGAATATACGAACTAGAGACTTCAAATTTATAATATAGGTTCTCGAATACCAGGCGCAGATCAAGTTTGCGTTAGTTTATCGATAACTGCCACCGTTTCACGAATATCGATACATTTCGATTTCTGATAGCGATTATGTATATATATAATACATATGCGTATGCATATTTTTCGTTAAGATCGGATAAGTAACACCGAAGTTATAGTCGAAAGTAGATTCTCATATTGATCTCATTTCTATCAGCAGCCACAAGCATTTTCTGTATGCAAAAATATGCGTTTGCATGTGTGGGAAAGAGATGGCAAAATAATCGACGCGAGCGTCAACATGTTTTTGTGTGTATTCTGCAGAGCCTCGTTACCTAGGATATGTATATATACATATATATATATATATATGTATGCATATGCACTTATTTGTAGCCAGCCAGTTCGGGTTCGGGCTTGTGAATAAGAATATACATTGCCTTTTTTTTAGTCTGTAGTCCCTGAGACTGCCATAAGAAAAGAGTGAACTTGAACACCTTCTCACATTTGAGTGCAAGACTCTTTAAAGGGAAATTTACCAATAAAACTCGAATATATTTAACAACTGGGTTCAGGGTATATTTTGAATGGGATAATAAAGCATATATATTTATTTAATATTTTATTAGAAGTAGGTAGAAATAGATTGGTTGTTTACCAATAGTTGGAATGAGAAAGGAAAAATACTTTTATCTGAGGAGATACGCAAGATCCGGGCTTACGGATACTGGATTTAGCAACAGACAAATATCAAGTCGATCGTCATCAGCAATTGACAACATGTTAAAATAAAAAGAAAACTACAAAACTAAAAAGCTAAAAACAAACCCAACAAAATAACCAGGAAAAAATCTGAAATTTTTAGGGCTGGGCTGGATAAAAATTATAAGGCATCAAAAATTCTATTTGATTCAAGGTTACAAATATCGAAACATCGGATTCAACAAATTTTCAAATCCAGTATTAACGAAGGCACGCCACGTAATCCGTTTAATTGTTGTCAAGGAACACATGTCCTAGACCCAGGAGTGGCATTATGTGATAATTATTATGAGATAAGATTTAATTCCGATGGTCAAAACGGTTTGAATTATTACTGGCACGATTTAAAGAAGTCTTAGAGATTTTTCCCTACTCGAAGCTGTGGCGGTGCTTCACTCATGATCTGGGCTACATTCAGTCATCACAAAATTTCAGGGCGTATGAGCTCGGAAAGTGATATAAACCTGTTGGTCGAAGTTATGGTTAACATTATGGAGCATCAACCAGGCTCAAATGCCTTATTACAACAGGATAATGCTCTAATACATGTGTCGCGGGCCTGTCGTGGGTGGATTCGGGATAAGGATTTTAAGCTTTTAGAGTGGCCAGCAAGATCATCCGACCTGAATCCCATAGAGAACATGTTGGGATACCTGTTCCGTAGAGTTTAAGTGGGTAATCGACCGTTTGAGACAGTTGAGCAGCTACGAATGTTGTCGTTAAGGAATGGTCCAAAATCCCAATGTTTGAGCCTTAAAAAGTTGTTGAATCGATGTTAAATCGAATTTTATTACTTGTAAATAAATACGGAGGCTGAACACATTATTAATTTGTTTTATTTTCATGTAATTTCTACAAATTTTATTAATTTGATCAGAATAGAAGAAAATGAATCTGAAACAATTTTTTTTGATAAACAGAGTGTTTTGGTAGGCTGTGGCGGCGACTTCTAGAATTCAGTGTTTTGTTATACGTGCTTTCTGCATTACAAACGGATGAAACTTCGTCGTTGAATGTCAAAGCAAAATTTTATTTGGTTCGTTTTGATATTTTAAAAATACAGTCACAATTATTCTGTACGCGTAACAAACAAAATTATTTCCTCTAGCAACTGCGAATTAAATTTTTTATTTTTTTTTCCTTTTTTCGTGACTTGAACAAAAAAGTACATCAATAAAAGTCGCAAGCAGGTGGGCAAATGGTTGAAAAAATATATAATTTAAAAAATAAAAATGAATATCACAGCGAGTATAATTAAAGAAGCCACAATTCATTTGTGGTAGTCAGTTATGGGTGATCCATCGTGCGATCCGTGCCAGGCACCCGTCGATTTTCCATCATGTATACCCAATGCGTCCTGTCGGCCATGCGATCGTGGCGACTATTCCGGCTGTTGCTATCTGCAACCGGCACGCACGCTTCCAATTATTCCGCAATCGCATTTTATGCACTCCACTGCACCGCTGGACACAGACACAATTTATCGCCGTTCATACTACGGTAACTGTGGTGACAAGCTGCGTGCCCAGCTCGTGAAGCCATGCAATCACATAGCCGCCAATACGGCACCGATGGAGAAGTGCACCGTACAGAAGCTATCGTATATGCCGCCATGTCAGGCCTCGCGGACCATGCCCATTTTGCCAATGGAGAGCGGATTGCGCTTTGAGGGGCCAATTTATGCGATGAGCTCGCAGAAGCATGACTATGTGCCCAAGGGCAATGTAAAGCGTGCACCATGCTTGCCACGTGTCGCCATCTGCTCCTCGACAGCGCCCATTGAGCGTTGCACCATCCAAAAGTTGAGCTACATGCCGGTGGATGTCTGCCAGAATCCGCCTCCTAAGCTATTGCCACAGACTTCGCACTACTGCAAGCCCGTCGGCCCAATGGAACGCTGCACTATACAGAAGCTATCGTATATGCCGGTTTGTCTGCCGCCCAAGGAGCCAACACCCTGGGCGGACAAAATTCGCTGTGTGCCGCCGAACTATCAGAATATTTGTTCCATTTATAATCTTAGTTACATGCCCAACTGCACCGCAGGACGCACAGCCCCAATGCTGCCAATGAACACCCTGCGCTTCCTGGGAAACGATTCGGGATGCGCCAATACGGTCTACAAACTGAGCTACAGGCCCGTCGATGCATCGCGCACCAAGCCGTTGCCCATCTTGCCAAGGGACACGTTTCGCAGGGCCACCGGACCACTGGAAAGGTGCACAGTGCAAAAGGTGAGTGGAATTCCAATTATATTATTATTATTTTTATACTTTGTGTAATTTCCGTTTGACCGTCCGTGCATTAGAAAATAATTTTAAGGCTTTAAATTTGGTTCGTTGGTTGTTGGTTGTCCTTCAAAGATCGGTATATGCCACACCCACCTCGACCACCCCCAGACCATAAAAGTTGTAAATGCCTATATCTACTGCAGCGTTTTACAAGCAGAAGTAATAGCCGTAACAGAAGCACTTGAATGCCTAAAGAGGTCCAAAATTAGTTCTTAACGTAAATATATAAATTAAACTGTTCCTTTGGAGTTTTTGTAAAAAAACACAGAACTGTTTCCTTTGAGTGCTTTATTAGGACTGAATTATTCGATATTCTTTATTAAAAATGTAACATAAGTTTGCTGCGCTCTGCTGGTGTCTGGCGTTTGTAGTTGTGTCGCTGTGGCTGCTGTCGCTGTAAGGCTCCGTTATAATATGCCGACGCGGCATCTGCAATCCGTTAGGTCAGTTGTGATCCGACAGGGTACTTGCAGTCCGTTAGGGCATTCTGGCGCCTAAGCAGAAATATTCTTCAGTTGTGTCGCGCCATTTGCAGTCCGTTAGGGTATTCTGGCGCCTAGGCAGAAATATTCTTAACTCCTCCCCCTTTAAACGCGGACGTCCTCGGACGCGGTGAAGAATCTTGTTTGCGGTTTTTGATTCTGGTCCGGGGAATAGTTTTCTTCAGCAGCTTGGCGCCTTTCTTGCAGGCAGTTTCTTTGCTCTATTCCAGCCGCTTGGTCACCTGCTTTTTGCTATCCTTGGTCACAGTGAGCGTTTCGCTGAGCTCCCTCTCCAGGTTGGGCACAGCTTTGTCCTCCACTGGCTGATCATTGAGCAGCTGCTGACCCTCCAGATAGGTTTGCCGTTCGGTCTGCTCGCATTCGGTGTAGCTGATTCCGCCGTTCTCGGACAGCTGCAGCTACTTGCCACATTCGGATAAGGTCAGAGTACCCGTTTGAATACTCTGTTCCTGTGGATTGTCAAGGCGCTCCGTTAGACGCGTCTCCGCCTAGACGACGGTGGCAGTCAACGGCTGCAGTTGCTCGACATCGTCTAGGTCGAGCAGATTGTTGTTGTTGCTGATCTTCTTGAAGCGCGCACTGCTTGACACTGACTCGGCGCTCGTCAACAGCTTTTCCTCGCCGGTTAGTGCATCCGTTGTCCAATGCTCGCTCAGCGTCTGCTGCTCGCTGACAACGCGCCGCTCCTCGCGAATCGTCGTTGTGGTTGCTGGCGGTATCGTTGCTTCCTCACGCTCCTCATACGGCTGCAGCTTGAAGGCAATGTCAGCGGAGGGACTCATAAAGCTCGAAGAGGAGCTGCTGCTGGTGGAGCTGCTTGTCTTTGTGGTAACCACTTTGGTGCGGTGTTTTTAGTGGAGCCCTGTTGGCTGCTTTTGCTGATTTCTTCTTGGGTGCTTTTACTGCTGGTTTCCTGCTGACTGTGCTGATCTCCAGAAGGGGGACACGCTTATCGCCCTCGAATGCGTCATGGGCAAAACAATCTTATCATCGCTTTGAATTTTGACTTCCATTTTTGCTGGCACCTTTGGTGGCTACAACTTCTTCAACTCGTCTTGCGATGACAGGAATCGAACAGAGATTTTTGTGTTGGTGCCTGGGATGTGGGTGACATGTTGTTGTTGATGGTGTTTGTTGATGGTGTTGTTGTTGATGGTGTTGTTGTTGATGGTGTTGGTGTTGATGGTGTTGGTGTTGATGGTGTTGGTGTTGATGGTGTTGGTGTTGATATGGTTAGCGGTGCTTAGATCTATTAACCTAGTTTTTGAACAGATACTTTTGTAGTTGTGTGTTTCGCAATTTTCTTGAATTCCAAAAAATTGTTTGTTTACATTTGATTATTAACTTATCTATTTGGTTGTCTTTTTTATAGGTACTAGTGCATATTTTGTTTGATGGAGTGTTAATGATACACAATATTTTTTGCCTTTGTGTTGTTTTTGAAAGGTGTGAAATATAATATTGAGTGTACGAAAGTTCTTTAAATATTAAATTCTTTCATACATTTTTAATTTTTTCGCTTTTATTTATACATTTTTGCAATTTTTTTGTTTTGTTTTAATTTTAAATTTTTTCTTAAATTTGCTTTTGGTGTTAATTCTTTGTTTTGTTTTAATTTTAAATTTTTCTTAACATTTGCTTTTGATGTTAATTCTTTGTTTTGTTTTAATTCTAAATTTTTTCTTTAATTTTTTGTTTTGTTTTAATTTTAAATTTTTTCTTTATATTTGCTTTGTTTGTGTGTTAATTCTTGGTTTTGTTTTAATTTTAAATTTTTCTTAACATTTGCTTTTGATGTTAATTCTTTGTTTTGTTTTAATTCTAAATTTTTTCTTTAATTCTTTGTTTTGTTTTAATTTTAAATTTTTCTTAACATTTGCTTTTGATGTTAATTCTTTGTTTTGTTTTAATTCTAAATTTTTTCTTTAATTCTTTGTTTTGTTTTAATTTTAAATTTTTTCTTTATATTTGCTTTTTATTTTCTATTGTGATAATATAAACATCACCCCGGCGAATCTCCCGCGACGATCCTTTGGAATTGATCCTTTTTGTCCCACGACGATTTTGAGTCGAAATGGGTGACTCGGGTTCCTCTGGACAACTTAGCTCGCGGTACCCTGCGGACGGACACTACAGGGTTGTCGGCGGTATTTTTTTCTCGGCACCGGTACGCAGTTTTGCACTTCGAAATTAAATCGTGTTCTTATCTGCGGCTACTTGAGGCGCTTTTGACTTGAACGTGCAGTTTGTGTTCGCATCTGCGGCTACTTGAGGCGCTTTTGATTTGAACGTGTTCGCATCTGCGGCTACTTGAGGCACTTTTGATTTGAACGTGGCTACTTGAGGCACTTTACTTTTCGATCCTGGCCTATTAGGCTTTCTCGCGAGATTATGTTCGTATATTACCGCTACTTAAAGCGCGTATAACGAGGCGTGGTTGTTTAATTCACTTTTATAACTCGCGATTTGCCTGTGACTGCGTACCGGTCCCTGCGGACCGATCTCTGCGGACCGGTCCCTGTTCGGGCGCCAATTAAACTGTTCCTTTGGAGTTTTTGTAAAAAAACACAGAACTGTTTCCTTTGAGTCCTTTATTAGGACTGAATTATTCGATATTCTTTATTAAAAATGTAACATAAGTTTGCTGCGCTCTGCTGGTGTCTGGCGTTTGTAGTTGTGTCGCTGTGGCTGCTGTCGCTGTGGCTGCTGTCGCTGTGGCTGCTGTCGCTGTGGCTGCTGTCGCTGTAAGGCTCCGTTATAATATGCCGACGCGGCATCTGCAATCCGTTAGGTCAGTTGTGATCCGACAGGGTACTTGCAGTCCGTTAGGGCATTCTGGCGCCTAAGCAGAAATATTCTTCAGTTGTGTCGCGCCATTTGCAGTCCGTTAGGGTATTCTGGCGCCTAGGCAGAAATATTCTTAACTTATATATTGATAGTCAGGTGGCAATCAAATCCATCGGTGCGATGTCGTCAAACTCATTATCCGTAACAAATAAGTCTACACGAGATTGCAAATCAAAATGTCATTAGCCTAATCTGGGTGCCTGGGCACTTAATATAGAAGGCAACTATATAGCTGACGAGCTAGGTCGAAAAGGCACTCTGTTACCACTCCTGTAGGATAAATAATGTATACTTTTAGCTACTTGTAAACGCAGTAAGGTATACTCTAAGTCGCTCAAATTGCTCTGCAGTAATTCGTGCAATAACTGGCCACTCGTTAGTGGGTTTTCACGCCAACAGGCTCGAAGCACCACAATGATTTTTGCAGAACTGCAGAGACGCAAAAAAAGGGTACTTTTTTACATAATCCTACCTAGCACGTGGGGAAACCTCAGTTTATTAGTGTCATATATTAATTTTGGTGGTTAATATATGTACCTACCATAGGTTTTTGGAATTTTTAAAAGTAATGTATAATTAGTTTATGGCAGGCAATTATATTATTTACTTGACACTGCTCGAATTAAGCTGTAAGCCACTGTATCTCACACAATTTGAAAGGTAACTGCTACCACAACAACGATAAAATATATCTCCGCAATTTAAGAGCTATAGTTACACAATTTTTAAGGTACATTACTAAGATCGTACTCCAAAAATTTTTTGGTCACGCCCCCACCCGCCTGTAAAATTCCTAGAAGCCTATAACTCCCGCAATTTAAGAGCTATAGTTACCAAGTTTGACAGGAATGTTACTACGAAATTCTTCCATAATTTTTTCAGCATAATGTCTTGTTAGCAAGTACTAAACTAGGCCATTGACTCTTAATCGGAAATAATTAATCCAGATATTCCTGAATCTATATAAGAATACAGTATTCGAATATTTCATTAACCATTTCCATTTTTTGATTGATGTTTCTGCCCACAGCTCTCATATCAGCCCAATTGCACTGACCGGACAGCGCCCATTCGCCCCATGGAGAATGGGCTACGGTTCGATGGACCCTTGTATGCGATGACGACACAGAAGCACGACTTTGTGCCAAAGCCGCATGTGCGTCGTGCCCCGATAATGCCATTGACCGCCTTCTGCCGGCCCAGCGGTGCCATGGAGCGATGCACCGTCAACAAGCTGTCGTATATGCCGGTGGATGTCACCTGTTTTCCACGGCCGAAGGCGATTAGGCCGCGCCAGGGCTTCTGTCGCAACGATGGACCGATGGAGAACTGTACCACATACAAACTGAGCTATTTGCCCAACTGTGTGCAGCCGAAGCAGCCGTTGCCCTGGGCACGCTACACATCCTATTGCCGGCCAAGTGGACCCATCGAGAAGTGCACCATACAAAAGTTGAGCTATGGACCGCCGGGTTCCTTTCAGCGCTGTGGTGGTGTGACATATGGGATCAAATAATAATAAACATATATATATATATATATTTTCTACTTTTTGCTTGCAGGTCCTTGTGGTCCTAGCATCACCGATACTGGCTGCTATCCGAAGGCTGGCATTTGTTGAACTGCGAAAATGTTTTGCTTGCCTCGTCGCGCCGTCCCCCTAAATGTTTTATCTTAATATGTATGTCCAAAATCTTCAAGTCTGTTTGCACGAACCAGGACGTCAATCTTTATAGATACCCACACACCACACACCAACACATACACCCCGCACACAAATATAAGTCTAAAATTGCAAGTGCGCCGCTAAATGTTTTAATGCAATCTATTTTTAATTGATTTTCAAATTAAATGTCCTATATACAGTGAGCGACAGCTCGAATAAAGCAGTGTTAAAGAAAAAACATAATTGCCTGCCATAAACTAATTATTCATTATTTTTCAAAAATTCCAAAAACCGATGGTAGGTACATGTATTAACCACCAATATGAATGGATGACCCTCATAAACTGAGGTTTCCCCACCTGCTAGGTAGGATTATGTAAAAATGTAGCCTATTTTTAGGTGACATCTTATTTGGATCAGGTACATTGTGGACACCTGGGAGCCATAGAACCCGGATTTTTTACCTAAAGTTGAGTTTTTTCGGAATAAATAGATCAATACTTCGTAGTCAGTTTAGTTATATCCTGCATCCCGAGTTCAATAAGCCCACAAGGACTATGGACAAACGGGCTACCATTGAACAACGGAAACTCATCCTGGCACACCACAAGAACTGATATTCACATCGCCAAATAGCTGAAATGGTCAATCTGAGCAACTCAACCATGTATAACATCATTCGGCGCTTCGTCGACGCAAATTGGATTGAGGGCAAGGGCATAATGGCACCAAACCCGCTTTTCACCGAAGAGGAGGATCATAGGATCATCAGGAAAATAAGGGCAAATCCCAAGCTATCGACTCCAAAAATGACTCAACAGGTGCAGGATAAAAAGGGGATAAGTGCTGTGTGGAAACTGTACGCCGGGTCCTGCGCAAACATGACTTAAATGCCCGAGCACCACGGAAAAAGTCCTTTATAAGCGCACCAAATAAAGGGACTAGGATGACGGTCGCCAAAACCCACTTGGACAAGGATCTGGAGTTTT
The DNA here is from genome assembly GCA_035041535.1 of Drosophila cognata. NCBI lineage: Eukaryota > Metazoa > Arthropoda > Insecta > Diptera > Drosophilidae > Drosophila > Drosophila cognata. Next base: position 50,310 of record JAWNLC010000252.1, read on the forward strand.
GGAACACAGTCATATTTGGAGATGAGTCCAAATTCATCATTTTTGGCTCGGACGGACGGAATTATGTGTCCAAGTGGGTTTTGGCGACCGTCATCCTAGACTTATGGCAGGCAATTACGTTTTTTCTTTAACACTGCTTTATTAGAGCTGTCGCTCACTGTATATAAAAATCTAATATATAATTTTTACACCATTTGAATTTGAATGCGCCGCTTGGCAGCCGCTTGACGCTTCTTCTCACTCTTGCGCCTCGCTATAGTTGCGTCACGGAACAGTTGGACACCTTGCCGCTGCTCCACCTCCGTTTGAAGCAGGCACAACGCGTGCAGATTGTAACCCATTAGGTCGCGTAGCTGTTGGACATCGTGCTTGAGCATAACCAACAGCTTGAGCAGCAGCGGCTTCATAGATTTGGCCGCCGTAATGGGTTTCATGTGCACCTTGAAGAGGAACACGGTCACGCGGCACAGCAGCTCTACTTCGTCGGGTCTTTGGGTGATTAGGGCGGGCAGACGCTCGAGCAACTCGCACACAAACGAAAAGGGCAGCAAGAGCAGGGCTTCCTCCATATCGGAGGTGCGTATGCGAACAAGTGTCGTGACCAGAAAATCATTCGGGTTCTTCACATGGAGTGCCAGCATCAGCGGATGCAGCTCCGGCTTCTCATCCGACTCCAGTTCAAATTGTTTCGATATTTCGAGGCATTCCATGATTGATTCGGCAGCCTGTTCGGCGCCAACAGTTTTGCGAGAGGGCAACTTAAGACCGGGTAGCAGTGGCACACTATTATCCTCACCGGTGGCCAACTTCTCGTTTTCCAACTGCTCGCGCTCCTCCTCCTGGACGTCCTGCAGCACAATGGTCTCTTCGGTGCGCTCGAACATGCGCAGTGTACGATCCGAGCCGCAGCTGACCAGATACCGGCCATTGGGCGAGACAGAGAGGCAGTGCGCCTCGCCAATGTGCCCCGGCAGCGTGATGATCTTCTCGAAGGAGTCGCCATCCCATTGCTTGACCTTGCCATCCTTGCCACAACTGAAAAACATGTGCGTCTTAGGTATAAATTGCAGCGACATCACCGAATCATCATGGGCAAATATCGAACGATGACAATCACCAAAATTGAGACCCCAAATTTTAATGTTGCGATCCGCGGAACCAGTAGCTATCAGCGTCGAATCATAGGAAATATCCATGCAGAGTACAGGCAGCTTGTGTCCATACAGCGACAGATAGAATTTGAACGTGTCCAGAAAGAAGATCTTCACAGTGGCATCGAGCATACCCACAGCCAGGTATTTCATGTTCGGGCTAATGGCCACACACAGCACCGTTTCTTCCAGCTTGAGCGTGTTCTTGTGCAGCAGTGAGAGCACCTTGGTCTGGCCAGCTCCCTCGCCACTATCGATCAGCTCAAAGGTCCAGATTTTCAGCGTTGTATCACTGCTGCCCGTGACACAACCCTTCTGATCTGACAGCAGAGCAATGCTCCACAGTTCGCTCTCATGCGCGGGGATTTGCTCAACAATATCCGCTGCGCTTACATCCACAATAAGCAGCTTGCCGCTCTTCATGCCCAGCAGCACATAGCGATCGCCGGGCACAAAACGTGAGCAGAGTATATAATCGGTGGGCACTGTTCTCAAACATTGCATTGCATCCCGATCCCAGAACTTAAAGGAATCTCCAGCGCCAGAGCCAATTGCCAGTGAATCGTTGCTGAAGCACACCGAACGCAACTCCGATTGATGACCGAGTCGTGTTAGGGAGCGCAGCACCTTGACACTGCCATTCGTCTTGGATGAACTGCTCTTGCGGGATTTGAGGGATGCCTCCAGTGAGTAAAGAGACATGCTGTTGTTAGAAAAACTGACGAGCAGGCGCAGCTCATTGTTCTCGCCGAGCAGCACATCGATGGATTTGATTTTTTCCTTCGTTTTAATGCTCTCAAGTCGCTTGATCTCATCACTGAGCGACAGCTCCTTGGACAGCTGTTCATCGTTCTCCGTGGACCCCGCCTGCGCATCTATGGACTTTTTGCGGGCCTTCTTCAAGCGCTTGGCCAAACGGTGTTTGGCCTCCTCGGCCGTGCATATGTAAAAGTTCTCAATCAGATCGTTGGTGCCATGACAGCTGAGCACCCTTTCGTTGGGATCGGCCACCAAATTGACGGTGCGTCCTTTGCCGGCACGTTGGATTGTGCCGCAATTGCTGACGATTAGCGGACTAATTGTATCCTCATCGTCGATGGCCAAGCCCTCGATGGCTGCCTCGAGTGTTGCATGCGCTGAGGCATCCTCGCGCTTTCGCAGGCGGTACACATTCATACCACTCTCACCGGCGCCGGCAATCATCAGATCGTTGACAAAGGCCAAGGCCCAGATTTCGGTACGATTGTCCACAATGGTTTTAAAACAGAATTGTGTCTCTAGATTCCAAAACTTGATTTGCATATCCTTCGAACAACTGATCACAACCTCCTGCTCGACCAGACGTCGCAGGAAATGTGCATCCGTCACGGCAGCATTGTGTCCACTGAGACGCTGTCGCCCAGCCTGCTCCACGACATCGACAACAACCAACTCTGTGTCCAGGCCACCGCTCACAAGGCGGATGCCATGTGCATCGTAGCGCAGCACGCTGACTGCATTTTTGTGCAGCGCGAGCGAGCAGATGGCATCGTAATATGTTCGCGAGCTTAGATCAAATATCTGAACAACGCCGTCCGCATAGCCGACGGCAATGTGCAAATGATCAGGTGACACACGCAGTGCGGTCACCTCGTGTTTTTCGCGGCGTAGCGTCAGCTTGCGATCGCCCATGCTGTAAGTACATGGTTGAAGTTTTATTTCTATATATATTGTACAAATCGCATGCATACCGTAAATCCCAAATGATAACATTCTCAGCTGCGGGGGCGGCAACAAAACGGCCCTTACTCTGCTCGAGTACGGCGAAATTCAAATTGGCACGACCCGAGGCGATTATGTTGAAGCTGTCAATGGCACGATATGCCAAATATTGTTTCGTTAGACCCATTAAATTATTTAATTTCAATAACAACAACAGGTAAAGACGCGCGCGTGTTGCACGTGTTTACATATGACATTGAAAAGAGTTAAATTTCGCCGAAAATACCGAATGTAATCGATAAGTATCGCATGCGGTATTTCCCAGCACTAGCATTGAATCGATATTTGTCCGTTATGCACATGCGCCTCTTCCTGGTTTGCTGAGACACCCTTCATTAATACCTAAATAAAAACATTTCACGTGTGATTCACAAGTAGCTTTAAACTATCCATTAACTATGGCCACACAAGGAACAAGTCAGTTCACAAACTCAAACAAATTAATTGCATAAATTAAAGATTTATCGTTGCAGGTACTTCGGATTTGGACACCGAATCAGTGGAAGTGTTGCGAGAACGCCTAAGCACCATGAAGCGTTTAATGGCCGAGCGAACAGCACAGCAGCAGAATAATCCAGCATCAACCGAAGAGATTTTCTCAACCAAGCGCCATCGGTCTGCAAACATCATCGATGGAAATTTTCTGAGTATTGCGTTTGGCGGTGCTTTGCTGGTGATTGTTACGGTTTCAGTCTACGCCTTCTACAATCTATATCATGCCATACTCAAGAAGTTCCCTTCTCATCACGAAGAGTTGTAATAACGCTCAATACGAACGAAATGTGTATATTAGTATGAATTTGTGTTCATTTAATAAATAAAGACACCCCCGCCCTGGCGGTGGTGAATAACTACGATAAATGAAACTCGCTGTTAATTTATTTGCTGTTTTGCATTCGGTTTAATTAATTATTTATTGAATGTGTTATCTTCTTATTAATTACAATAATCAATATTTCTCATATGTTCTAGTTGTTTTATTATTCTGCATTATCGTAGTAAGGGCGAAAAGCAAAACAACTAGAAATCTGAATGCATGGACAGCAAAATAGAACAAAGATCGTTAGGCATATAGTTGGATATTCATTATAATAATAAACACACGAAATCAATAACAGTTAGCATGGATAATATAAAGAGTGTCTATATATGCATGCATTAAATAAAGCACGACGGAATACAGATTCTGGAATTGGGAGGGCAAACAGAAGTAAATAGTGAAAAACCTGAGCATACGATTGCTTAAAGAGATTACATTTGATTTTGCTTACTCTCTACTAGCTACAAATTCAAAACGACTTCCCTAATATTGTTTTGTTGGTTTTTTTTTATTAGCTTATAACCTTTGATTTTTTAAACACCTATGTATCAATATATAAATGTAGCTGTTTCATGATGTGCTCCATTTTCGGTTTTAGTTTGTTTAAAAAAGTAACAAAACTCGTTTTGTTTCTTTTTAATTGAAATAATAATAATTTGTTTGTGTTTAGCATTGCTGCATTTGTTTCCATTATTTTCTTATTCTTTTTACTTTATATATATATATATAAAAGTTTTAATAGTTGTTTTACATAATTTCAGAATTTAACATTGCGGTTGAAAAGCGAACCATTTTAATTTTTGGCATTCAAAATGAAAGTTAGAATTTTATTGAAAGTAACACTCGAATTTTAAAAAATTTATTTGTTGATTGAATTACTTGATTTCTGTCACTTCCGTTTAGCTTGCAGCTGTCGCTGTGTCGCTCTGATCATTATTATAATTCGGTTTGGGTATTTTTGGGCGTGTGGGTGTGTCTGTGGGCGTGTGTGGGTCTATATGGAGTTGAGGGCTGTCGGCTTTTTACAAATTTGTTAAATTCCCTATTCTTGATCTGACTCTGCGGCTGCTGTTTCTGTTGCTGCTTTTGGTTTATTTCTTATTAATCAGATATTGTCAACGGAATCAGCGTCGTCCTCAGAACTAATCTCATCGCCGAACTCAATATCCTCATCGAAGCCATCCTCAACGAATGTGACTGTCTCGTTAATGCGCACCGATTCCGGAAATTCGCCGTATGTTTTCAGATTTCGGGCTTCATCCGGTGTATACTTCAAGATGACATCGGCCTTTGAATCCTGATAATCACGCAAGCCGACCAATATAATATCCCCCTGATTGATCCATACCTGTAAGTAAACAAAAACATACCGTTGCGTTAATTGGAATTCACAGTTCCCAATTTCATTTGTAAATAGTACAACACAATATACAATCTATGCATATGGTGTGTACATACAACAGGTAAAGCAATTGTGCACTTCATATCATTAATTGTATGTCTTTTTTATGTAATAGATAACAGATCTCTAAATAAATTGGCGCGACACTTTATTTCACCATTTGTTGCAATGTTTGCTTTAATTTCTTGAGAAATATAAGCAAATATCCATCCATATAAAAAAACCGGAAAAAGAATTTATATTTTTAATTGATTTCATATTAAATTAATACACTTCATATAATATGCTTACTTACTTAGTTTGTTTGATAAGCAAACTTTTAAGCGGTGTTTAAATATTCTTTGTAATAAATATATATTTTTATTTTTTAATTTATGCAAAGCAAGCCCAGATTTAATTACAAACTAATTAATAGGGATTTGAGTTATTATAAGCAAGGTACTTATTGTGTGCATTTAATTGTGTTAATTGGAATTGTGGAAGATTGGCCTTTATACAGAAAGCTGCAACTTAAAAAATAATGGTTAGTTTCGTTTCCATTTCACTTTCTATTCGCTGATTATATAAGTATAAATACAGAATTTCAGTAATTTATTTTTGCAAAAATGTATTTTATTATTGATTTTTATGTTTTTTTTTTTTAGCATAACTTATGATAAATATTATGGGCGCAATTAGTCATCCGGTTGTCAACTGACCTGCAACAATTTAGACTTACTGCGTGATTCCCATTCATAAATGCACTTCCTGTGAAACTTGACTTCCTGGCGTAGTATTTTTACTACTGGTCAGCGTTGGTACTAATTCGCCTAAGTGCAATAATTACCAAAGCAATGCATATATATGACACATGCATAAAATGAGGCATGATGAGTGATATTCAAAGCGTACAAAATAGGTTTGATAGCGAATTCGATTTAAAATTTAATTAAGCACAGAACGATTGCAGCGTTACGTTATCGCCATAAATAAACATAGGGCAAAACTGAACTTTGGATCATTAATCATAAGGCTCGAGTGGGGAAAAATTGGTAATTTGAGAGTTCATGAGACTAATATTACAAATATACGCCCATTTCTATGTTCCATTACGGAATAAATATAAAGTGCCGATTCCGTGTGACAGGCGTCAGGTGCGATAGATAAAAGAATTGTGACTAAATCACTTTAAAATCAGCATATTACCCAAGGGCTTGAAACTTGTGAAGTGAGCCAAAGATAAGCGTTCCGATCGACATGCCTGAACATGCGTCGTCCGGGAAGTACCCCACGACGACAATACAATGACCCGTTAACGAATTGCTGATCGCGTTGCTACGAAAACGTGGCCCCGAATACAAGGAGAGGGGAGGTCTCATTCAGTCATCAGATCGGTATTTGTAGCGGCAAGTATCATTCCTTCAATATGAACAATCTGCTATAAATATATACGTGGGCATGCATTGCCCAAATTTCGATACGACAATTTGTGGGCCTTATCAATGACTGACTAGATACACCAATTTTAGTATGTCTTTGATGTAATCTTTTTAGTTTTGAGTTATAAGAGTACTATTTAAAAAAAATAATTAATAAAGCAATTTTCGTCAACTCTTTTGTGTTTAAGAAATTAATGTTTGGTTGCTTCTAAGACAACCGCTATAAACTCACTCTTACACTGAATCATAATGCGGTATTCGGGGAAGCGCTTATCAGACTGAAACACATGAATGCGGCATGCTTTTGGAGAAAGAACAAAAAAAAAAAAATTGTTTGAAGTAAGGTTCAATGTACATTTCACTATATTTCATATGTAAATCATGATGACAACAGGATAACCAGTTTACAGAATATAAACATATTATACTTAATTAGACTTACATTACATAATCACATCTCTATTTATCAGTTTGTAGGGCGCCGTTCTCTAAGCACAAGCCGAATTCTTATCAAACGGCATAGAAAATCCAAAACTAGTCACTCTCTTTATTTTTTCAATTACGCGTACTTGCGATAAAAATTTGATGCAGCCAATAGCAAGGCACACACTCCACGCTCTCTCTCACAAAGCTTTATCAATCACTCTCACAATCTGTGATAAGAGTTTGGCTATAAATACGGCCAGTTTGCGATAGGCAATTGCAAATTTAAAAACGGCAACAAGCAGTGAAGAACAAAAAAAAACGGCAAACCACAGCCGAAAGAAAAGTGAATTCCATGCAAAATACAAAGAGAATACAAGTGAAGTGTTATCGACACGCCAAAGCCAAAGCGAAGGCAAAAAGATAAAAGCAAACAAGAACTTACAAGCCAAAATCAAGTTACAATCTACAAGCACAAACGTAAAACTCATTTCAAGAGCTCGAATTAATAAGCGCATCAAAATTACAATCAGTACTAATTTAATTACGTGCGGGGCGTGCAGCAATCAGAGCGAGGAAATCATTATGATATTATCCTACAGATTCATTTACTCAGTTCTACTGACTACAATTGCCAGCATTATGGTTGTGCTCAGCTCGGTCCCGCACATGCAGCTGCCGGTGCGCAAATGCACTGGACCCGCCGCACACAATATGGCCATGAGTCTGGCGACTTACGGTCTGCTGGAGAACCGCATTAGCACACTGGATGCACCGCAGCAGACGCACTGGACGAAGAAGTTTCTGGCCAAGCAAGAGGCGACACCACATTCGGCACCGTTCGTTGTCAGCCTACAGATGATGACACCGGATCAGGGCCTTGTGCACTACTGTGCCGGCACTGTGATCAATGAGCATTGGATTTTGACTGCAGCCCATTGTCTCAGCTCACCGCAATTGGTGGAGAATTCGGTGATTGTGGCCGGCAGCCACGATATACACAATCGACGTGGGGAGGCGGGAAATGTACAGGTCCGTAACATCGATTACTATGTGCGCCACGAGCTATATTTGGGCGGCGTGAATCCCTACGATATTGCGCTGATCTACACCAAGAAACCACTCGTCTTCGATGAGTATGTGCAGCCAGCAACGCTACCGGAGCAGGATGCTCATCCGGAGGGCTATGGCACGCTATACGGCTGGGGCAACGTTTCAATGACAGCGGTGCCCAACTATCCGCACAAGCTGCAGCTGGCCAACATGCCCATTTTGGATATGACACTGTGCGAGGAGATTCTTGCGCGTTCCGGTTTGGAACTGCACGAGACGAATCTGTGTACAGGCCCACTGACCGGTGGCGTGAGCATCTGCACCGCCGATTCGGGCGGTCCGCTTATGCAGGAATGTTGCGAACCGCATTTGGAGCAGAGCAACGTCATCATCGGCATTGTCTCCTGGGGCCGATTGCCCTGCGGCCAGAAGAATGCGCCCTCTGTGTTTGTGCGTGTCTCCGCGTTTACCGACTGGATCAATCAAATTATCAGCACGGCCACCCAATTCATGTAGCGTGAAGGACTAGAGGCACCGAGATATAGAATTTCTGGAAAGCAGCTCGAATGTAACAAATTGAAAAAAAAAACACAAAAAAAATAATATCAAAAGCTCAGAAAATATCGAAAAAAATGACTCAAAAAAACCAAAGCTAAAAAATATCTTTAAACTAATCTCAATATTTATTAAGCGATAATAATATACTGCCCCCACTAAACTAAGCCAAATAAACTTAAGACGCCAAAATCGTTCCTAATAAAAAACGAATTATTCTTTTATATAATCCTTGAGAGTCTTTCAATTTAACCAACAGAAATGTGGTAATTGTGAAATTAGAGGGGCTGCTACGTTTTCAGTTGTCTGCAGATAAGGTTTGCTAAATTATAGGGGGCATAGTTGCTGTTGCTGAGTCATGCAACATCACAAGATTAGCAAAAAAAAAAAATAATAAAAATCAATACGAGTCGGGCGCAACCGACTACGAAATACTTTGATACCAAAAGTTATTCCAGCGGATAACAAATAGCAAAGAACAGGGTGGATGTAGCCAAGAAATACTGTTCGAGAATGCCTTTCAAATTGCAGTAGATATGAGCTAGTAAACTTGCTTTGAAGTTTGGTAACCGTAGCTGTATTATGGGAGATATGGGATTTTGGAAATTTTGGGGGCAGGAGTGGGCGTGGCTAGTAATCTTCCTTTCAAGTTTGATAACTATAAATCATAAATTGCGGGAGATATAGGCTTTTATCGTTTTTGGGTTCGGGAGTGGACGTATTCCAAAATTTCTTTCTCTAGCTTTCAAATTGTATGATATATATGGTCTTAGGTGAATCGGTACATTGAGTCGGAGTGTGCGTGGCATTCCAATTCATTATCGATCTCTCAGGGGAATTACCAGTAACATACTTTCAACATTTGGCGACTGTAGCAAAGTTCCAGAGGGCGGCGAATATTGGCGTAAAAATGAATATGTCGATCCTTGGAGGAGGTTACCACCAAGATACCTTCCTAGTTTGGAAATTAGATTATTCTATATGAAAATTAGTTTTGCTTAAAACTGCGTTTGTTATCATATCTTATTTAAAGTTATATGGTTGAACAATAATATTTCGTATATATATGCAAGGCCTCTCGGAATTCGATTTTTATAACGGGAGCACTAATCGATCAAATGAAATAAACTTAATACGAGAAGTCGTTTGCCAAAATAGGTTTGTTGAAAGTGATGGCTACATGGACTCGGTTTCTGATGCTGACCAGGTATATATTTAAACTTTATGTGGTTGGAAATTCTACAGTCGGCGTCTTACGTTCTTTTGAACAACTTGAATTATACAATTTTTGAAAATGTTACATAAGTTCTTGGTCTGGGATCATGACAATTAAGTAATCTTAACAGCATTTACATCGCAATCATTTACTTAAATATATTTTTACCAAATCATAAAGCTAGCAAATAACACACCTTCAAATGCTTAGAATCATCCACATTCCTCAGTTGAGTGCTAATCAAAAATAACGCACTACAATAAAATACCTTTAGACACTAAAGAAAATATATTGAAAGATTAGATATAAATGGCACAAGACTTTTACATTATTATTAGCTACTAACTGACCATATCCGCCACAAATATGATGCTTATTAAAACGTAAATATTATATATAACAAATAAATACCAATTATGATATATATATATATATATATATATATATATATATATATATATATATATTCATGAATAAATTTCAACAGTCCATTTTCATCGGCGGATGTCTCAAAATGACTAATTGATAAGTCATTATGAGACAACATTATTGACCCACTGGTCATTATGAGACAACACTAATGACCCACTGATAAGGATATTAACCACATTATACTTTTACGTTAAACAGCCAAATAATATATATATATATTAATAGCCATATTGCGACGTACTTTCAAAACTCAAATATTTATTGTTGAAATCTAATCATTGGATTGCACTTCGAATACTATATTATCATCATATAGATGGTTGTTGTCAGCACGTGATCAGTTGAAAAGCACTTTTGGGAATACAAATTTATTTAATGATTTCCATGGATTGCATTTGAAATGCGATTCATGAGATTCTTCTGAACTCCATAAAAGGGAATTTTTACTTCTTGTGCGGTCTGCTTACTAAATAATTGCAATTCTGTTGCTTGTTATCGTCTAATTATAGCCAACATTTTATTGTTGTTTCAGTTATGCATTTCCTTACGTCAAACAATTGTTGATGATGTTGTCTGCTTTTCCAGATTGATATGTGGTTCTAATATTGGCGTACAATGGAAATACAATCTGCGCAGTTAAAAGCGTAGATGTCAAAGTGAGTCTATCCGTTTATCAGCCGTTCCAGTAAAGTATCAAGAAATTCCATAACAGAAATTTAGAGTAGAGCCTTAAGATTTGGTGGGTATATTACTGGTAGCCGCTTTTAAAAACCAATAACAAATTTTTATGGCCACGCCCACAAATGCGCTAATTCCGATATTTCAAATAGTGTAAATCGATAAATCCGCACATCTCCCACACTTTAAAGATAGTCAGATAGATAGTTCAGACCTAGAAGGTAATTTGGTGCTCACCTTCTCAAAGGATCTGCATATACATTTTTGTACCACGCCCACACACGAAGCTCCCAGCAGCTTTGGCGTTAGAAATTTGAAATGAGCATATCTTTCACAATTTGAAAGCTAGTCACGAAATTTGAAGGGTATATAATATATAGTAATACTCTTCAAAAATGCGGAAGAAAAAAATTTTAATCACACCCACTCCCGCCCCAAAAACGATAAAATCCTACATCTCTCGCAGATTAAAACCTACAGTTACCAAACTTGGAAGGAAGATTATTAGGAATCTTCTCCATCATTTTTGTCAGCCACGCCTAGTCCCGAACCTAAAATTTTCAAAATCCAATATCTCCCACTCCCACGCAACCAATCTTCGAAGTAAGGTAACGAGCTTATATCTATCGCAATTTGTAAGGCAAACTTGGACAGCATTTCTTGGCTACACCCATTCTGTTATTTGCTACCTGTTTTCAACTGGCATTAGGTAGAGTATCACAGTATTTCGCAGTCGGTTACGCCTGACTGCAAAGTTCTCTCTTGTTTATCAATTGATTTTGTTAAGATTTGAATATATTCGATGTGATATAAGTTTAACTGAGCTTTGCTTAGAACAGCAAATCTGAAGATAAGGAAAAACTACGTTTTTTCACAACATCTGGAGTGATGAAAAAAGGACAAATTTGTTTGGTAACGAAGAAAGCAAATAATTTCATATAAATTACGGTATTATTAGTAAATAAGTTTAAAAAAAAGTTTTCGAGTGATTTTTTAAGACTACTTTTTCAGTGGATGCAGAATAGAATAAAATTAAAATATGAATAATTTTATTATTTTAAATAAAAACACTTAACAATGGTTTATTAAACCAATTAAAGAGTTTTCTGGTGATTTTTGAGAATATATGTTTTGAGTTGTTTTGGAAGTGTTTTAAAAAACTTTCTTCATGTATTGACAACATAGAAGGTTTATGAGTCCCACCCGTTGGTGTATTAGTGCCCCAATTCACACAAATTTTGTATACAAAAAATAATAATAAAAAAAAAACAAACAGTACTTAGTTATCAAATTTGGGAATCTGCAATGAGAACTTTTTCTTTGTGCTAGTATATATAGTATATAAAAATTTTTAATTTTCAACTGTATTAAATGTTTGAGTCCAATTTATCTATACAAGATTATTCTTTTAGAATCTACATTACATATAGAAATAATAAAATAAATATAATAAATTAATAAAGAAAAAATATATATAGCTCCTATACGAACAGTTATTGTATTTCTACAATCTACATATGTATATCTGAGAGAGTATTTCCCATATAACATTTTTTCTCTTGTCATACGTACAATGCATATACTACTCGATACACACACACATAACCCACACGCAGATGTAAATTGAACGCAATTCGCCTTTGTTTGGATTTTATTGAAGGCCGTTGGACACAAGCAAAATATTTAAATAGTAGGCAGTTTAATTAATGTGCACAAAGTAGCGTCTGTTAATAAAAAAAAAATAACGAAAATTTGGATGAGGTCGACAATCTTTGAAATCGCACTGCAAAATTGATTTGCACGCGTAGCAGAATAGATACACGTAAATTGCATGTAAGTACACACACATCCACACATTCGTGCATACGTTTAGTGCACGCAACACACACCTACAACAAAACGAGAGCAACAGCAGCAATGTCACACATACGCACAAGCACATGCACGTACTCACACATACGCACACAGTACTCACCTTCTTACGAAGTTTCCCCCGAATGTGACACAGACGTTTGACGCCATCAAAGCACATTGCCTCCAAGCGACCGTTGCCCAGCATTTTGGTCACTTGTGCGTACTCCTGTTGATCCTCTTTGAATATCAGTTCACGCTTCTCGAACTCATTTTCATTTTTTCCACGACGACGATTTTTGCCACCTTTTCCTTTATTCTTGGGCATTTTGCTTCGATGCTGGTCTAGTTTTGCTGTCTGCTGTGCTGCGCTATGCTTTTGACGTTACGATTGATGATTAAACGATGAATCACTCACTGCACTATGGATTGAGAACTATTAAAACATATTTCAAGAGTATTTGCACTTGAAAATAAATGGCAAAACTTACAATTTTGCCAACGAAATGTGACAAATTTCGCCTCGCTTAAGTGAAAAGGAGGGAGAGAGTAGAGCTAGAGATGTTCGTATCGATATATCGATAGCTCGTACTCATTCATTGAATGAGCAAGTGTGACAAAACACTAAACATTCTCACTTGACAAATGGGAGCAAATGTGTTTGTCAATACGGTCACACTGCTTACTTTTATGTTAGTAGTTGCTGCTAACAATTAAAAACATGCCACCTAAAAGGGACGCGAAGAGCGCAAAAGATGGCGCAAAGGGTGGCAAAAAACCAGCAGCAGATGACAAAGGTGGCAGCTACTTATTGTAAACTGTGTAATCGAACATTTGAATTTTACACAGGTGCCGGCAAAGAGAAGAAGGGCGGCAATGCTGTCAAGGTTCGACACATTCTCTGTGAGAAGCAGGGCAAGATTATGGAGGCCATGGATAAGTTGAAGGCGGGCCAAAAGTTTCCCGAGGTGGCGACCGCTTACAGCGAGGACAAGGCACGTCAGGGCGGCGATTTGGGTTGGCAAACACGTGGTGCCATGGTCGGTCCTTTCCAGGACGCGGCCTTCGCTCTGCCCATATCCAATGTGAATAATCCCGTTTACACGGATCCACCGATTAAAACGAAATTTGGCTACCATATCATCATGGTTGAGGGCAAGAAATGAATACTGCATTTTTTAACACCTATTTATTTTGAGCATATTACAATTTAAAGAAATAAACTTTCAAATTGGTTTTTCTATTTTTTGCCCGAATCCTCTTTCAGTCCCACGGTGCGATTGAAGACAATTCGATTGCCGGTTGTATCCGGATCTACCGAGAAGAAACCTATGCGCTCGAACTGGAACTTATCGTAGACCTTGACGTCGCTCAGCGACTGATCCGCGTACGCCTGAACAATCGTCATGGAGTCCTCAGCGATGTCGGAGAGGAATCCACCAGGCACCTCGTTGGCATCCTCGGGATTCTTGTGCTTGAACAGCTGCTCATAGAGACGCACCTCCAGCTCAATGGGTTGTGAAACCCACTGGACAAATGCTTTTGGCTTCTCAGCCTGCTCAGCTGACTCGCAGCTGCAGATGAGTTCGAGGATCTCATCAGTGGCTGAATCACGTATAACTTGCTGCACGCTAATGACCAGACCGGCATGACGCAGTCCAACCGATTGCTCACTGGACAGACGACGATATCCCGTCTCCGGCTGCAGCTTGAAGTCAGTGCGCTCAATGTAGATGACACGATCTAGAGTTATCTTGTGCATGCCCAGCGCTGGATTGTGTGGAAAGTTGGGCACATCCAGTTCTACTGGCGCCGCATATGGAAAATTGATAATGGTCACCCGGAGTGGCTGCAGCACAATGAGTCGACGTGGTGCGCTCATATTGAGTACATCCCGCACAGCCGCCTCCAACATGGCCGGATCAACGGATATTAGTGCACCGGTCACGCCCATCTTGGCGCAGAAATTATTGATTGCCTCCGCCGGATAGCCGCGACGACGCAGCGCCGTCAGCGTAAATAGCCGAGGATCATCCCATTCGTGAACGATGCGTTCGCTGATCAGCTTGGCAATCTTGCGCTTAGAGACGAGGGCATAGTTCATGTTGAGACGTCCATATTCCCACTGCACCGGACAATAGATATCCAGGGCGTTGCAGAGCCAGTAATAGGAGGAGCGACGCGACTGGAACTCCTTGGTGCACAGCGAGTGCGTGATGTCCTCGATGGAGTCGCACAGACAGTGCGTGTAATCGTACGTAGGGTATATGCACCACAAGGCGCCCGTTCGATGATGCGGAATGAACTTAATCCGATATGCGACCGGATCCTGTTTGCCCTCCTCCAGAGTCAGTTTCAAGCGCAGCGTTGCCAGTCCCTCATCGATTTTGCCTCGCTTCATGTCCTCGAACAGATGCAGCGATTCCTCGATGGGTCGTTCGCGCCATGGACTCGGTGGTGGATTGAAACCCTTAAGTTCGTCGGCCTTCTGGTGGCACACATAGGCCAGATTCTTTCGTATTAGGAGCACGGCCCATTCGTACAGCTGCTGGAAGTAGTCCGAGGAGTGAGTGACCTTAAACGGCTTATAGCCGAGCCACTCGACCATGTCAAGTATGCCCACAAAGAACTTCTCCTCCTCCTTCTCGGGGTTAGTGTCGTCGTAGCGCAGATAGCATACACCCTTCTGAGCCGCCGCATAGCCAAAATTTATGTTGATCGCCTTCGCATGGCCAATGTGTAGGATGCCATTTGGCTCGGGGGGAAAACGGGTCTGGACACGTCCGCCCGTCCGTTGCAAATGCTCGCACAGCAGGCGCTCCGTGTGCTCGGTGACCGCATAGCCATTGGTCTTGAAATTCTCTCCGGGCGCATGAAAATTAACCTTTGTCCTCATCAGTTCAGCGATGGTGTTTGCACCATCTTCTGCAGCGGCCGTTGACTCGGTCGTGTTGGATTGTTTCAGTTCTGTTTTGGTTTTGGGCTGCTTGTCCACCTGCTTAGGCAGTGGCTTCAAATCGGAATCTGTCTTGGGACCCAGCAGATCAAAGATCTCCACATCGATCGCCGCTTTCAGAGATTTGGCATCTGCCCATTTGAGTTCCGTCCGCACTTCCTGCAGGATTTTGAACGCATTGAAATGATAACGCTGCTCCAGCAGTGTCTGCTTGTAGCTGCTCCTAATCTTCTGCTGCACAGCACGCTCGATCTCCTCGGGGCTGACCACAACGCCAACGCCGCATTCCCGCTCCAATTCGGCTACATCGACACCAGCACCCTTCTTCTGGCGGCACCGCAATACATACTCCAAGGCGGCATCCACACGCTGTGTGTTGTCTAGCTTGCGTTGCGCTATGTAGCGCACCAGCAGCGGCAACTGCTCTCCAATTTGTGGTTTTAGTTTGGTGGCCATGTGGTAGATCAGCATGCCAACTCCATCGGCTAGCGGCTGCTGATTGAGCTCGGCTAGTGCCAGCTGCAAATTGCGTGTCACATTGGCGTTCTTCAGCGTCTCTTTAGCCTTTTGCTCGCTCATGCCGAGCTGCTGAAACTTTATAATCAAATCCTCACTGGCCATGTCCTCAAATGATGAAATATACAATTTTCTCTTCTATTTCCCAACACCAAAAGCCACACATGCAGCTGTGGGCACTCTAAAATTGTTATTAACAGCGCTCACCCGATTGCTGCTGTTACAATGTGTAAATCGTATCGATTATTGCACGGCGCAAAATTGGTACGCTGATTAATAAAAATAGTTGCGCAATTTTAAATATGTCATATTTAAATATTAATTTATTTATTATTGATCGAAAGCTCATTTTCATGGCTCGGTGAGCTCATTTGTCGAAATGATCAATGTTATCGATTAGTATGCTGATCATTTAAAATAGTTGCCGAGTTTTTAATAAGTCAAATTTAAATATTTATTTATTTATTATTTACCTGAAACCCAAATTTATAAGTAACAGGTATTTTTTGTCGAAATTAGATTCAGTATTTAAGTGTTTATATACGAAATAAATTACACAATTGCAGTTCTTCCCAATGACGTGAATTATATGTATTATTAAAATCATTATTATTTGTATATTAAAATTATATATTTATATATATCAAATTGGATCCATTTCTTATATTCCAAATTGTGTGTTTAACTGAGTATTTTATTTAATTTGTTTTTTCTAAGACATTCAGATTTATTTCATGTTTATTGAGAATTTCACGTGACCCAAGCCGTTATGCTTCATATTGATCTCAATATTTTTGGCCCAAGCCGTGCAGATGAAAGTAACATCCTGATTTTGGGGCAAGCCACGGAGCTGCATGGCAATAACACGACTGATGCCATCCAAACCGTTTGTTGTGTCAAAATAAGGTCCAGGAATATATTTGATTTCGGTCGATTTACCATTACTGATATCGCATGTTATCCAAATCCGACCGCTGCCCGAATAATTCTCCAGTTTCGTTGTCAAATCTTCTGGTGAATCGGACGGCAACTGATCGGCGTTCTCATAGGTCTCCGGCTTGTATCCAATCACTTTATTTATCTTGATAAAAACGCACGGTATTCGGTCCTCGTAGCCCCAGACTTTGTCTCTGTTGCAGTCAGCGAATCGATTTTCAGCATCTGGATCTAATTTGAATAGGAATTCATCTATCTGGTCAGCAAGGGGATAAACTTCTTTCTGAAGGCTCGCATGAAAGGAAATAATTTTATTGACACAAGCAGGCACAACAGAAACGCCGGGTTGCATTTTCAGGTAAACTGGTGTTTTCGGATCGTAGGTGAGGAAATAGAAAATCGCTACCCAAAGGAACATAATTATTGTAATGAGTAAATATAAAAATAGATAATATAAACAAATTCTAGTCCAGCCCCATAATGTACGTCCGAAGAACTGATTGCGATCCAAGTCCAATATTTTTTTCGACCAAGGCATGTCCTTTGCCTTTCTGGTTAGTTCCTCATTTCGAAATTGTTTCCGCACATTGTACTCCCCAGCGGCAACCACAAAATCTTGAGGCATTTTAAATTTTCAAAAGATCCTATATTTGTTTTTCTATGTAATACGTATACGTTTATTAAATAGTAACTAATACTAAAATGCCTACTAATCTTTCAAATTTAACATGCATGAAATTTAAAATGATAACTCTATGATTCAATCCTGTACAACGACCAATGTGTACATATTCATATATTTATATTCTCTTAATAGTCATCATCTGGATCGGGGTTCGGAAAAACTTCAAATCCTTTTAAATGAAATACAAGATATATGGAAGCGACACCCATGGGAATATTTTTGGCCCATGCAACGCACTTAACGGTTATATCTCGATTCATGGGAAGATTTCGAAATTGAACGCCAATAACGCGACGATAGGCAGGATTTTCATACGTTTGTCTTGCAGTCATATTTTCCGATAGATAATGTAAATATATATATTCCTTTTCAAATAAGCCATCGGAATCATAATAGCGATTCGGTATATATTCAATTCTCGCATCAGTTATATTCTCCATAAAGCTACAGCCAGCCCAAATGCGATGGGTTCGCTGCTCCAGAGACAACTGTAGTATAAAATCGTATAGATCGTTGGGTACCTCCTTTGGTAGTGAGAATGTATCGCCATATGTTATCGGAGTAAAGTTTTGGGCAAAATTCAGTTTAAGCAGAACGCATGGCAGGCCAGTATTGTAGCCCCAGTTATTATCTAAATTACATGCTCTTAAGTGGCGAATACCATCGTTGCCATATTTCTCAACAAATTTGTAGATTTGTTCAACATACGGCGTTATGCTCAGCCTCTGATCAGGAGTATATCGTATCATTTTCGTGCTACCCACAAAATTACCCGGCACCGATGAGAGACTTGTGCACTTCGCTTCATGGGGTTGATTGTCGGGCACCCGAAGATTGAAAACTATTGCAAAATTACAAATCAAAACAACGGCAATGCACACATATAGTACCAAATAATATCCGACCAATTTAAGCAATCGCAATAGCGTATTCTTTGGGTTAGGTCCACGCACTAGACCATTCAAATTGTGAGCGTGTTCTTCATAGCGCTGCTCCACTCGGCGAAATTTTTTAGTTATTTTGTAGGCGCCTTTGGGTAAAATTAACTCGTTTGGCATGTTCTTGAATCGATTTGATTTACATACATATATATGTGTGCTTTGATCTAAAAACTTTACATTTCGATGAATGCGCTGTTCTGTTGTGAATTAATGAAAAAAGTCCAATAGATTCAAATCAATTTATTTACTGAATATTTCAGTTTGAATTAGTGTGGATCAAATGCAATTAATTGTAAATTTATTAAATGCCCTTTCTTACTGGGTGCAAATTTAGGGAAAGCATTATTTGTGATCTATAAGTATTTACCGCAATTGGACATTTTATAAAACCAGATATGTTAAAATTAAAATTGGAAATACTGTTTTAAGACGATCGCAGGATTGCTTTGAAAATTGACATTATTCGCCATTCGACACTTATCGATAGATCGTAGAAGCGATGACAGGACGCTGTGTAGTGCAAGTTAACAAAATGTTGTGCTAATGTTAAAGTATTTGGGCGCCAACAGCTGTGCACACAGCAGTCAGTGTTGATAAGCAACGGCGCAAAGAGAATAGCCATTGGCCAAGATTTTTTTTCTTAATTAAATATTGTGAAATTGAAATATAAAACGATCGACATGAACGCGCCATCTTTGAATAAAATTCCTGGCACATTACAAGCTAAGCAACAAAATAGCACGGACCTTAAAAAACTGAGCTACCCCGAACTGCTCGAAATTAGAGAGAGGCAAATCCATCTTTTGGCTTCCAAGTAAGTCTCCAATCCTTGTTTATCTGCGAGCTATGAATATGATTATAATTCTTATTGCTCTGTTTTTTACGCAGAAATCGATTACAAATGCTACCTGACAAGGGAAGGCGCATACAGCAGTTGTACGAGAAATTGCTGGCCGAGATCAAAAGTCGAGACGAAGTAGAGGCAGCCGCCAAGCTTCTTGGCGAGTTAAACATTGCGTCCAAGGGCAAAATAACGCTAAACAATCTGGAGTGGCATGGTGGCACTCCTGATCTGGACTTGAACGCGGTCGATCTGTTGGACAGCGACGATGAGCAGGAAATCGATCCATTACGCGTTATCGCTCAGAGCACAATACATCAGCGTCAGGTTAAAATCTTACCTGCGCCCGCTACACTTATCACACCCGAAGATCTGGCGGAGATTGAGTCGTTTAGGCTCGATTCATTGGATTCGTCTAGGACCGATCAGAGCGTATCGAGTAGCTGCAGTGGACAGGCGGATGGCAGCAATGCGGGTGCAGCCGAAATAATCGAGATTGATGTTGCCACATTGGTTGGCAAGCGTGCGCCGGCAACGACTTTAGAACAGCATGCATTGTATCTCATTGAGAAAACCGAATTGCAAGCAACGGCAACAGAACGAGAGAAATTCAAACCATTCCGCACAACAGTGTCCAATGTGCATGATCCTGCCAAGGAGCGTACGCGTAAAAAGGGCAAGCAATGGGAAAACACTGCTGCTACGCCGCCACTCATACAACACAAGCAGATTCAGTTGGTGCCGCTGGGTGAATCCGCTAGCCTGCAACTAGACTACATGCAGCGAGTGAAGGTAAGCGCTATGATCAGCTATTTGCCTATCTATAAACATATATACTTTGTTTGCAGGAGCTACGGATTAAGCAGGCGGAGCAGCGAATAGCCCGGCAAACGGGAGAGGGGGGCATGCGTTTGCCTGAGGACTTCGTACTGAAGAGCAAGGCTTCATTTCAAAATTATCGCAATCCACAGGATTATCTAATTGAGGGCAAGCGAAGTGCCAGCGAAGATAGTGAAATGAATGATCCGATGATAGCCGAGAAAATCACCACTAGAATTAGCTATTCAGTTTATGAGTGATATTAATTAAATGTTGAAGCCAATCGGCAATTAAACTGCTCAAATTTAAATTAGAAATTATGCTACATTTGTGTAGTCTCAATTATGGTTTGTGATTTACTTCTGCATAAAGATTAATATATTTATAATAACTATATAACTTTTTATTTGCTTATAACTTTTGCTTCATATCTTTTTACTTCGTTGTGTTAACAATAATATTTACCAAACTTTATATAGAGGTAATTACTATTAGAAATATTGGATAAACCGGGCTTAGATCGAGTAGAACTGCGTTGCCGTAGAGGCTTGCAACTCAATTTGGCCCATTTTGAATTGTAAACGTTGCAGCCACTTAAGTAGCGCCTCCGATTTGTGGGTCTGCTGCTCCTCAAAATCTGGCGCGTAATCACGTACATTCTGGAGTCGCACGTGCAACGTATCAGACAGCTGTGTTTGAGAGGAGAGCACCGTGCTCCACATGGGCAACAATTTACCTAGCACTGTCGAGTTTGTCTCCTTGAGGGCTTCCAGCAGGCTGAGGAAGTGCAAGTTAACCATCTCCGACAGCTTCGAGTTGACACTCTGCGTTTGAAAGTCGACGCTTGGCTGCGCATGTAGCTCCTTGTTGGCCGGCTTACCATGCGACACCAGCTGCAGTATGCATGGTGTTACCTTCGTCCAAAACTCAAAGAGCACCCCGAGCGTGCTGCCTTCGGCATTGCTACTGGTGTTGTGCGCCATCTGCTCCAAGTAGACGGTCCACAGTTGACACAGTGTGAACGCGTGAAACAGCGATGACATGTGCAGCACCGAGGTCTTCGACTGCTCGGCAAAGCCCGCAAAGATCACCTGTATGTGATCGGCAATGTGACAAGATGCCTCCTGCGGCACAGGCTGCGAGTATGTGACTCCCGTATGCTGATAATGCACCGTGGCCACCTGCGGTTGTCCCTGCGCAGGCGCAGTATTCGGGGGTGGTGGCAAAGACTGCGTCTCTTGACGTCGCTGCATTAGCGCCATGTGGGTAAGGGAGCCGAGCAGCAGCCACGAGAGCAAGCGCATGTGGCCCACACATTCCGTGAACTCCTTGGGTCTGTAAAAAAAGTCAAGGGTTATTTTTGCTCAAGGCAATTTCCAGTTTCCTTACTAAATATATAAAAAACCTAGTTAAACTACTTCTGAAAAATTAAAAGCAAAGTCAACGCAGGCAGAACCCAAGCTATATATTTCTCCAGCAAAAAGTCAGTCAAAAGTCAAAATAATGTCGAATATTTTGGGGTTATTTTAGACAAAAAAGTCCGCCTTGATATAGTAAATAGTCATATCAGAATTCCATATCCCTTTATAAAAAGAAACTTCTGATTATTCATGGAGAATAAATCATATCTCATTAGTGTATTGTATTCTAGCTATTAAATTTCGAATCGCTCCAAATAAGGTAATGACACAGATCTTAAATCTGCGTTGGAATTGCTTCACCAACTGCATAGGACAAATTTTAAAATAGATAGGCTGGAGAAGTTGGTCCAGATATTTTATCACATATATTAATTAATAACATACATGAATCACAGCCTTAATTTTTAAGATAAGCAATCAGTTAGGGTGTGCAAAATTTTTTCGGAAAATGCTGAAAATTCATATATAATAATTATAATAGCCTCAATTAATAATTAAGTTGAAAAGGACGCATAAGTCTGAATATAGTTCATTAGAAACAAGAATTACACATTTACATGCAATACAAATTTTAATTAAAGGGAAATATTTTCAGCGTGAAGAGATTATTACTTACCCTTGCTGGAGTGAGGAGGGAGCATTGTTCAGCCAGGGAAGATAGCGCGAGACTGCCTTGTTATCGCGATTGTTGCCCCGCGACATCTCCAGTGCCAGATACTGGGCCACAGCGCCCTTTAGAACGCCACCCAAGGTGTCCTCGCCTAGGCCTGTGCTTGGCTGACCATTCTTGATATTCTGAAAAGGTCTTTTTAATCAACGAATATTCTATAAGTGTTCCACGAACTTACTTTGATCTTACTGAGCGTGTGAAAATCGGCCAGAAAATCGATGACATCGTTAATATACTGCCTCAAACAGTCGGCCGCGTTTGTGGTGAAGACTGGTGCTGCATCAGGCAAACCACGTAATGTACCGGGAGGCAAGGTGCCGCCCGCATCGAGGAGCACGAATCCAATGATCATTAGCAAATTGTGATCTGGTATATTCGACTTAAACTTGAGCGCCTGCACAAACTCAAAGATCATCTGGCGACAAAGTAAATTCTTGTCGCGGTCCTTGCTAAAAGACCGTGTGTTAAGCGTGCACAAATCGTAGAGAGTCTGGTATTCTAGATTCGTGTGCTGCACACAGTGCGCCATAATCTTTGAGTATGGATCGAGCAGCGTTTTGGGCACACAATTTAAACGTAGTGTGGCCGCTATCAAATCTAGCATATACTCTGCATTACTCAAACTGGGCATAATGACAATGACCTGGCGCAGCAGGGACTCCACCGCCTGCATGGCTTGGCACCAGACGGCAAGACCGACACCAGCCTCCGTGGGCATACACTGCAGATACTCGGCCATGTTTCGGAAGATTATGGGCAGCTGATCGATGGGCAGCGCCTTCTTCGATGTTAGCGATTCGCAGACCATATAAATGGGACTTGTTGCATTCAGATCCTGGAAATCTTGCAGGGCTTTGGCAATGCTCCGGAAATGATTATGGCGAACTTTAACTGTGGACAAAAGAGAAAGAGATATTATTAAATTATTTCTTATTTCGTATTGATGACTTGTGGCCAACTTACTTTTCATTTGTGTTTGGAAGACCTGCAGAAATATGCCATTGGGCGCCAGCTGGTGCAGAACACAACGTATGAATTGCAGGGCCACGGCCTGGGCGCTACTAGCCAGGGGCAAACCATTTTCACCTTGCCACGCATGCGTGCTGCTCAGACAAATTCTGCAAAAAGTATAAAGATAATTAGTAATGCTAAAGGATTTGCTTCATATTCGTATGAAACTCACCGCGATGTCATGGTGAGCACCTCGGGCAGAAAGGGTGCTGCAATGGCCGGTTCGCGGTGAATAAAGGTGCCTAGGATAACGATGAATATGCCAATCTCTTCATCAGTGTACTCCTCGATGACAGCACCACAATCCGAGCATCGTTCCACAATGGTATAGTCCCCAACACGTCTGGAACTCTATGTTTAAGAAAAGTCATCAATTTTATTTTAAATCATTAGCGTTACTATGCAATTATTGATCTAATTTACGTTTAAATAGCACTTATAGGTAATGTGGTCAGAATCAGATATAGATAATAACTTTGGTATAAATAATATAAAAAAAACAGAAACCCTAATATATATATCATTTTAAAATTTAATCTAATTTAAAATCATTAGATAAAAGCGTTAAAATTTCTAAGAAAATTTTTTAAAAATTAAAATATTACTACGAAAACGTTCTAGTCGAGGCAGCTCTCTTTTACGATGGCGGTAGTGTATGATCCCCCTAAAATAATATAAATCAGACCAATACACGCTAATAGCTCATTCCATGAATTCAAGTTTTTAAAAAAAATATTAGAGATGCAATATAATTTCTTAAAATTAAAGATTTAAGTTACAAGTTAAATAATAAAAAATTAAAAGAGAATAATTAAGTTAAAATTTATAATAAAAAAATAAATAAGTCATTTATTTCTGTCCTATTAAAGTGTAAAAAAAACATTAAACATTGAACAGAAATTATTAAATTATTGAACTCAGTTTAAAAAAAAAAATAGAAGGTTTGTTGATTTTTTTTTTCAATATTAAAATACGTTTTGGGTAATTTATGTTTCTTATCCGATCTTAATAAAATGATATCAATAATTTGTCTTGGTATACAATCTATGAATTGCAAGGCTACATCTTTACAGTTATTGACAAAATGAAATAAATTTGATTTGTCCACGGTACACGGGAGCTTATATTCAACGTTCAAGTCGTTAGCTATTATAGCTATTAGGTATCTTTAATACACCTTTTTCGTAAATTTTTAATGGGTATAAAAGTCCATTAAGAATAAAGTTCTACATCGCCAAACCTTTCTAGGTAGCTTATAGTTGATAGCTTATTTGTTTGATCTGTGGGTGATCATTACTCAACCCATATTGAAAGCGTACTTACCCCACGTGGTGCAAGGGAGTGTGCAGTGTGAATTGTGTGCCCATTTGCGATATCGGGAGAATCTTCTCCATTTTCCTCATGCTCCTCGGCTGGCTGGAATGGTGGCGGCGGCCAGGAACCGGCGAAACGAGACCGGATGTCTGGTATGGCATTGGAGTCAACGTTAAATGGCGCCAGCTTTTGTCTCGGGCGCTTTATGCTATTTGATGTGGTAGAGGGACCCGCTACATTCTGCTGGCGCTCACTGGGCAGCTGCTTTAGATCCTGGGTGACATTCTTTAAAATGGATGTGTGCAGGTCTTGTGGAGGTTGCGACTGCGTCTGTGGATGTGGTTCAGCTTGTGCTGCTGTTGTTGTCATTGTTACAGCAGCGCTTGCGAGTGCATTTGGATTGGGCGGCGATTCGAGTGCCACCTGTTTGATGAGGCGTCGAGGTGAGTTATTCCGACTGCTGGGCGTTACATCGTCTTTGGTGCTCTCGGACACATCCAAGCTGTCCTGCTTCAGGTGACTGATATCCGGCAAATTGAGGCCATCCCGTACACGCTCCACCAGTGCGGCAACTGTGTCATGCGTACCAATAGGCAGCAGCCGCTCCGGCGTTGGAATCTCCAGCGCTGCAATGTTTTTTGGAGGCGGCAAGAGACTGGCGTCAACTTCATCACACGGATTGGGCATAACGCTCATCTTGGACAGCGGTGAATCGGGCGAACCATATGACTTGTCCGTCCGTCTTAGCGACTTGGTGTGCGACTTTTTCTGACGGGCCTCATCTGCAGAGGAGCTAGACGTGCCGGCACTGCATTCCACAATATTCTTATGGCGTCCTATGGGCTTGACAACTCCAACCATTGCCGATGCGCTGGGCGCTGGAGCGGCACTGCTGCCGTTTATGGAGCGACTGCCGCTGCCACTAGTGGAACCGGGCTTGCTGCTTCCTGTCGGCACGTCCTGCAGGGCGCCCAGCGCTTTCAGATGATTGGTGGCAATAGCCGCAAACATTTTCGATGTGGACGCAGCTGCATTTTCTAGGGACTTGTTGCGCACGGTCACCGCACGATGCACATCCACGGGCGGACTGACAATAGCCGTCTCCGTAGTCTCCGAGCCCACCAGCGGCGTCACAATCATGCGCACGCCTTCCTGCAGGCTGTGACGTGTGTGGGTGGTCACCACGGTGGTGCTGACGGATTCACTGGTGTGCTTAATTTTTGTGGAGTATTTGTCACCCGTTTTGGTGGTGATCATTGACTTGTGCGATTTTATAGATTTCTGCATTTAGTTCAAATTTATAAGTAAAAAGTAAGAATGCTGTAGTCTACTACGATTTACTCTGAGCTTCGATTTTATTTATATTCTATATTTATATTTATGGCAGGCTAAAACTAAGATGATTGATTACTATTATTAAATTGGGGTATCTGCACTCCGACTTATCAGAACTATAGTGCCCCTTCTGGGCCTATAGCTCATCCATCAACCTCAGCTCCTGCATAAATGCTAGAATCTTTGTTGGGTTGAAGGCTTCTATGTCTTTGGATGCAACATCTTTTCCCGCCCAAGGCGACGCATTTTGCTAGGATGTGCATTGAGGAATCCTCCTCGCTTTCACTAAACCTGCGTGCATCGCTACTAAAAATACATAATTTGGTTAGGTGACTTCTTAGTGTGCAATGTCCTGTCAGTAGAACGGTGAGTATCGTAAGCCTGTTCTTCCCCATGGATATTACTCGCTTAAATCGTTTTTGATTATAGCCACCCAAAGGACTTCCGACTTGTTTGATGATGAAGATTGATTAATTAATTACCAATACAGAAAATGCTTGTGCTTGCTATAATTTTCTTATCCGAACTTGATGAAAATTGTTGTTAAAAAATATGACAATGTGTATTTTAAATAGAATCTTTTGCCTTTAAAATATTGGCTTTTATTGCTATGGGAAATCGATATTTACCGATATTAGCGAAACGGAGGCAGTCATTGATACAATGAAATATACTTGATCTGCGCGTGATAATCGATAACTTGCACTCCGAATCTGAAGTCTATAGATCTTATCGTCTCTGATTAAGAACATATATACTTTATGGGGTCGGAGATGCTTCTTGCCTGTAACATACATTTGCTCACGATACCGTTTTGTTCAGGATATAAACATATATTTCCGAAGATTTTTAATGGCATTTACCTCTTCGGAGTACTCCATGGAACGGCGATTGCGCAGTGATTCTATTTTTGTTGGCAGTACGTCTTCAAAATGTATGGTGTCATCAAAAGAGCCCTAAAAACACAATACAAAAAATTAATTTTTAAGATAAAACATATACAAGTATTGTCTTTAAGCAATCCATTTAAAATTACTTAAAAAAATCTCTCTCTTAAGCAGAGTTTTCTCGTCCTTTTTATAATACGTGAAATGTGTTTTTATTAAAATATTGTACAAATAATCCTACCGGTGCGCTGCTGCCGTGTAGTGTGCTGTCAGAGAGATCACTCTCGGGTATCGCAACCAGTTCGGATTCGGTTTCGTCTGCATCCAAACTAGAGTCGTTGTACTTGCGAAAGGCGTGCTGCAACTTGGGTGTGAAAGCGACATTTTGACATTTACTCTTGGAGGCGGCGCTGGTGCCCTCGGATGGAAACATGGGGCTGGCCGGCGGACTAGCCTCCTTGTCATCGGGATCTGTGCCTAGCGATGGCTGGCTAACATCACGCGAGCGGGCTACGCCGCCATGTATATCCAGTATAGTGGTGGTAGGAATGCGTCGGCACTGATGAAAATGACCACGGAGGCTGTTCATAATCATGCGAATGGCCGAGATGACATAGCCACTGAGCGGTGGTTGTGTATAGGAGTACTTATAGAGGACGACGAGCAACGTGAAGAGCCAATTGCGACGCGGATACTGCTCCAGATTCCACAAAGAGTAATTAAAGACAATATTCTGATAGGATTCGCCCGAGGTGTTTGTGGGATTGGGTGCATACAGAATGATCTGCATGACAGACGGCAATATGAGACCTCCAATCAGATGATTCTGGTCCAAGACTTGTGGTAAATTTGCCAAAAATGCATTGAAAACGGCTGAAACGCTGTCAAGAGATAGAGAGTTTTATTATTCCATTTTTATTTTTTTATTTAGGGTCGAATATAGTCGATATTTGTGCATTTAACTTACCGCAATGAATCAGGCGTGGTGTGGAATGTCTTGTCGATTTGATTGTGGCCCAATAGTAAGAACAAATGTTTTAATACAATATTTTGTGTCCGGGTGACGGGCTTGTCTTCGGATGGAAAGGCCTGATCTGTGCGGGACATGAACTGCATCAGCATAAAAACAAGCAAATGAATTGTTTCCCTGTCCGATTCCTCCAGCTCCGTAATGCGGCTAAGCAGGCCTATAAGATTATCGTCGTTTAGACCACCCAGTGAGTGGATATGTCCATCTAAATGGAATATAATAATGTTTCAAATCAGATCAAACGTATTTTTCCAATTATACAGTTAGGGATGAACATCGATTTCGTAATTTTTGTTTTTGTACAGCCACATGCCAATTGCACAAAGAGATTGCAATTTATATATATAACATAGTGTATATGTACGATTCTATATATACACAAGTGTTTTGTTAAAAAAGCTCAGTTCGAAAATTGTCTGTTGACTTGTTGTTTTCATTTGAGTTTAGAGTACCGTACATTAAGCTTACAATAGTTCTTGAGAGCATACATACCAGTTCGGAAGGGTACACGTAAGATGATTTTGTTTTGTGTGGAAGCCAAAGTTACATACACATATCTATAAATACTGATATGCTAAAAACATAGTTAACGTCCAACATTTACACACACATTCAAAATATAAAGTTTATTTTTAAATGAACAAACGTAATTTTTTACTTAACTAGATGCCATATTTTGTTATAAGTGAAAAAATTTTAAAATATGTTGTTAACTAAGCGCTCAAAGAATTGAAACGTAAACATTTTAAAATTAAATGTTTGATTTAGAAAATAGAAAACTTTAATTTTTAAATATTAAGAATAATATTTGTATAATAAAATTTTTATGAAATGGTTGAATTAATTACATCTTAAAATTGTGAGATTATGTCTTGCTGGGATCACAACCAATTTTAATACACTAAATAAGACAGGACAATATATATTTGATATAAAGTTCAATACTAGTCTAACCGATGTCCGGGATACAGCTTGAAATATGTATATGCTAAAAAAGTTCAATAATACATTTAGAACATTTTTTTGCTTGTAAGGTTTTTTCTTTTAGTTGCTATGTAAATAATTTTTCCTGCATTTTTTCAATCGCTTCTAAAATTGTATTAAAAAAATATTGGGTTTAAATTCAAAATTCTAATAGCTACCGAACACTAAATATGTACATATTAAAAATTAAAAAAATTTAAGACAACATTTAAACCATATAGAAAACTACAAATGATTATGAAGCCCCATTCAAAATATTTAATGCCTGAGATGATCTGAATAAAAAGGTAAAAGCAACATTAAAAACGTTGGAAAGCCAACGTTAATCATTATATTATTCACAAAGTGTCTGAAAATATTGGGAAATTGGTATTACTTATCAAACGATACCAGTCTTCTATGTGATGATTGTGTGTATGATTTCTATGTGGAATCAATAAAAGTACAGAAAGTTTTCGCATTGAAATAAAATATAGTCAGATATAATTTCATTAATTTTGTGAACTATAAAATGTACATAGAACACATAGCTCACATAGCTTGGCGGATAAAACGAGAGGGAGGGACAACACAGACAGCAAATTTGTTTTGTTTGTTTCTTGGTAAATGGACACACATGCTCTACAACCTACCTGGATTGGCCGTGGTGCTGCCCGTGGTGCCAGCAATGTTGGCACCGGAATGCGGTGCGACATCACATGTGCAATGCATGGGAAAGGCCAGTGCCGAGGGACTGGGACTGGGCGCAACCACAGCGGGCTGAGACGGCAGCAAATTTGGCGCCGAGGGATGCTTTTGGAAATGGGAGTGAAACGAGGTGGCAACAGTGTGACCCGCAGTGGTCATAGCCGAGATGGTTGTTGTTCTTGTTGTTGTTATTATTGCTGTTGTCGTCGTTGTTGCTGGTGTTTGGGCACGAGAATGCTCGGCGATCGGTTGGTGCGACGCTGTTGTAGTTGGTGGGTGCTGAAACGGCTGCTGAGCAGCCTGGAAGCGCAGCATTGTCTCCGCCTCCTGCAGCGTTGGCATTGGACTATGGTGACTAGGCGGTACACAATGCACTAAATACTGGTGACTTTGACTATGAGCCGAGGCAAACGTCGCTACTTGTGCACTACTACCAGCATAATGTTGGTGTTGGTGTGATGGGTGTGTGTGTGTGTGTGCGTGTGCGTATTGCTGATTTTGTGTGGATTGATGGGGAACTTGTTGGTGTATGGGACAGGGTATTGTTACTTTCGATTTTGTATGCAATGTAGTACTAGTGGTGGCGACACTATGGTTGGCTGAATTTTGGTTGGCACTACTACCAGTGCCAAGGAACTGACCCAATCCAAAACGCGAGGTCTTCCGCTTGAGTATGGGTGCCGACACCTGACGATTATAGATTTTCTCCTTCTCGGGCACTGCAAATTGAAATTTTAAATAAATACTCTTAGGGTATTCAATTGGAAGAGCTTACCGAACTTGGAGTCCTGACGGGGTGCCATGCTGGCTGGAGCGGACATGGTCCTCTTGTAAGGCCACTTGGTACCAAAGGAGGCGCTGAGGGTCTTGGCCATGCTGCCGGTGGTGTCTGATTGGCTGAGTGCCTCCCTGGCCTTTAGTATTTTGGCCGAGAGGGCCTCGCTGCCATTGTCGGAGTTGCGCAGATCTCGGAGATAGGAAATGTCTCCACACTTTTCCAGATTGATTTGCGCCTCCACGAAAAGAGTGTCGAAGCGATTGAGAAAGAATTCCCAGCCGAGCATTTTGCGATCGGATAGGGAGTTGTGCAGCTGATAGACCGATTGAAGCACCACGGGCCGGTCGACAATAAAAAGATCAAATTGCGACTCCAAGCAGAAGAGCAGTGACCGTATTGCTGTATCATGTATGGTCCCGATATAGAGAGTCGCCCGCTGCGCCACATACACATTGATGTCATCCATGCTGGCGATCAGATGACAGAAGGCGGTGGCCAATGCTGTTTGCAAACCCACCTCGGAGCGCAGCGGTGTCGAATCCATAAAACGTGTAATCACGGTTACTCGTTCAACTGCCGTGAACCGAACACGCCAATCGACATCGTGGAAGGCCTCCTGCACCACCCGCCAGAACACATCGGAGCCCAATGGCAATGTGATGCAGTGCAGTAGCAGCGGTACACACACATGACAGATGTGTGAGTGCTCCGCATTGCACAGCTCCCAAAGACTGTGTAGTTATAAAGTGCACATATTAATCGATTTACTCATGCAAAAATCACCAATCACCAACTTTTTGATCAACAAATTCTCCTGGCACCATATAAAAAATCCTCGTTGCTCCCGAGCTGCTTTTGCTAAAGCATCGCCGTGCAGCGCCATTGTCTTGAGGCATTGCAGCACATAATAGAGTATCTCGGGTTTTTTTATTGTGGGTATTTCCTGCAGAAATATTTGGTTAATAGTATACTGAAGTACCTCGATTTAAGTTTTCTCTTCTCGAGTGACGTTTTTATTTTTTCAGAGTCTCTCAACAAACAAAGTGTATTTTTTAACAGCTGCTTGTGTTCAAATATTTTATTTTAATTCTGTTCAAAAAGTGACTAAGAATTTATAAAATAATAACAGACGTTCGTTCCATAAGAGACTTTAGAGTCATTTGGGTCCTAAAGATCATATTTAATTATATATTTTTTAGGATTGCAAATGCCTTCCAAATACTCTCAGATTTCTGTTAGACAAGCAAAACTAAACAAAGTATTAGCCATTTTTTCACACATATCAAATCAAACCTGCCACCGTTGAACTGTCAGACTAACTATATTGAATACAGATGTTCCTAAGGCTGGTACCTCAAAATTGGTCCTGATACCACATCGTTTAATGAAGTTAAACCGACTGAAAATCTGATTTCAATTACACCTTAGGTTAGATTTATAATGATTTATGATTTATTCGATTTAGAAATATTAGTAATTAATATAGGGATAAGTATTGAAATTAAGCTTGAGGATTTCGATCCTAACCTATGATAATAATCGTACCCATATTTTATATATTATAATCAAATAATTAAAATGAGTTCAAAGGTTATTGGAAAACAAATCGTAAGTTAAGTCCAATATTTTCCATTTTCTTTTACAACAAATGTTTCATCTTAATTAATTAGCGGAGCATTTACGGTACAAGCATAAATCGTTGGTCTGTTCCTTGAAGGTTTTTTTGAGTGAAGTTACTTTAATTTTTATGGAGATTTAATTTATCGAAGGTGATTAAAAAGTGTTGAATTGGTGTGACAGGAGGTTTATACGTGAAGAGAATTTTCTTCAGGAAAGTTAAATAATGAGTGAAATGCTTCCAGCCAGTGAATTAGAGTGGTATTGTAATTTATCGAGTTGTTTGCTTGAAATTAAGTAAATTATGTCAGCGAGCGAAGCTAATCAGAAGAAAATTATTAAGTTTCTCGTATTTTGCACAGAAATTTCGACCATAAGAAAAAGTTCAGAACTGGTATTCAGCTAGTTCAACGCTAAAGGAAACTATTTTATGTGATATGGTTTATGCCACCAAACAATCAGTCCGTCAGTCTGCACAAAAAATTGTGTGCATATTTACATATACATCTGTTAATATAGATATGTATTTATATTACTCAAACGTACTGTGAGCAACTGGTGTATATACTGCAGCGGCTGGGGCAGCTGATCTAGGGTAAACTTGAACTTGCCCACCGAAGTGTGCCAGAAATCATCGCTATCCTCTTCCTCCTCTTCGTCGTCAGAACCACTGCCATTCTCGCCGCCACCAGCTGTGCTGCCATTGGCACCATTCTCACCCATAACGGATGCCTTGGTGACGCTGACATTGGCACTGCCCACATCCGCATCTGATAGTGTTATGGAGCGTGCTATAGCCCTGTCCGTGGGCAGGATAGAGGCAAGATCCAGTTGCTCTGAAACCGTTTCTACGGTAGCCGTCATGATCTGCATTTAGATATCAAGGGATTCAATACTGAGGTGAAGCATCTTTCTCATGTTGGACACAGCTTTACAATAAGTGGTATACATATTTACAATGCATTTTCGATTAAGTGGCTGTACGTTATATTACATTCATCACATAAAGTACAGATGTACATAGATAAATGCAACGTTGATTGCTTAAACTCACACATCCATTTAATGTTTTTTCGGTATATTTAAAAAAACAATGTTATAGTTTACACAAATGATTACAGAAAAATATGTAAAATTGCATTAAATCGTTAAGTTACAAGTATTTGTGCATTAAGGTATTTTGTACATTTGTTAACTGCTTGGTGTAGGTATTAAGAAACTGTGACGGTGCTGATACACGGAGCATGCTCTTCAACAATGGCCATTAATCAAAGTAAAAAGTTTTTTAAAGTACGTACGAAAATATAAAAATAAACGTATTATTTACATGTTAAAATTTATGGAAAATTGAGAATTATATAAATAAAATGTACATTTATTAACAAATTTTCGATTACAATTTTCTTTTTGTTGTTTTTCGTAATTTATTTTCACACACATACAAGATACTTTGAGACACGGGATTGAAAAGATACTTGAAAAATATAATTCATAAATTTTGTAAATTTGTATTATTTAAAGCTATGCAGTCGCCTAACTAAATTTGTTTCGTAGCCTAATATAAGACACATATGTACCGTATAAATAAGTATGGCAGCAAAAATTGTATTTGTGATCTTAAA
Source organism: Drosophila cognata (assembly GCA_035041535.1). NCBI lineage: Eukaryota > Metazoa > Arthropoda > Insecta > Diptera > Drosophilidae > Drosophila > Drosophila cognata. The sequence continues at coordinate 84,120 of JAWNLC010000252.1, forward strand.
AAATGTTCTATGAACAATAAGCATTTTGTGTTGTTCTTTTTCTAAGTGCCTAAGAAAAAAAAAATGAATCCTATCCGAATGTATTAAGGAAACAATTTTTCATTACACAGATGTAAATTTATTTGAGCTATTTCCGATTGTCTTGGAAAAATTGAACATTGTGTATTTTTAAAGCGCTGTAGATAATCAAGTAATCAAGTCGAAGCCTAGTGCAGTTAAAAATAAAATACTATGAAACTTTACATAAACTGATAAAAAAAATTTTTATATTTGAGTGGCTGAAAAAAAATAATATTGATGTTTTATGTGTAGAAGATTTTCTAAACATCACACTAAATGTTTTTTATTTATAAATTGATTTATGTGTAAATAATAATAAATGATAATAATGTAGGAAGAATTTTTGTAATCAAAGTAAAGAGGAAAAACACTCTGTACAATTTTATATACACTTAACATGGAGAGTACATTTTTCTGGACATCATAAGAATATATTAAAAATCGAATTATACAAATATCGAATCGTATGGAGGGGTTTTAATAGCCAAATAATACAACTAATATTTAAAATATTGTTCGTTTGATTTGGGTTTTGTTAATGAATGCACAAAGTACCTCGTCTGTGGCGTGAACTTTTCTCAATTCATTACTATCAACTGAATGCCCATTTTCGTTATTCTATAAAAATATATGAAGAAATGAAAAGTTTTGTATAATTTTTGAACGGTTTCGGATTTCGAAATAAAAAAATTCGATTCGCAATTTGATTGTCAAAGGAAAATATAATAATGTTTGTGTAAGTAAACGAAATCTTCAGTTTTAATTGGAATTGTATTGTTTCTGTAATAAATTAATTATGTTTCTGTAATAAATTAATTATGAATATTTATAGTATATAGAGTGTTGTTATTAAATACCTACTTAAACGCATAATTTTTGCTGTTTAATTGGTTAATTTTTGTTTTGTTGTGTGTTGTAAGTATATGAAAACTTTCCAGTAATATGTTATTGGCCATAAAGGGCTGTTAACCAAGGAACGTAATAGTATAAAAGTTTTGATAATACTTATGCTATATATTTTCAAATACATACGGAACAAACGTGAGGCATATGGACGAGTACCCCGCCCACAGAGTGCGGCTCGGGTTGGGGCACGGCAACAGGCACGGGACCTTGATAACGAGAATATACACATAGAATTTAAGATTAGTAATCGCTTGGATCTGAGAAAGGTCGTCAGTTGCACAACTCTGCTAGAAATGAAATCGAAATCATTTAAGTGGTCAAGATAACTCATTGCATTCACTAATTCGGGCATGCATAAGTATACATCCTAAAATATTTTTGTTTTTTTAATTTATCATGGAACACATAATAAATTTTTAATATTCACTGAAAAAGAATACATGCAAGTTTAGAATTTTCCAAATTTTCAATTTCCAATTAGGGCCAATGTCCATGTATGTCCAGTTAAATTTGAACCATATCCAAAATACATCAATCAATTCAATTATTATGCAATCACATAATTAAAAAAAAAAAGATTTTGTTTTTAATTGGTCACTTTTTAAACTGAGCACACACAGACACATATTCTACTAAGAAAATTCCTAAAGAATTATAGTTCTTCAAAATTAGTTCAAGGCACTCATGGCAACGATGGTGTGCAATTAGTATTTGGTATCGTTGTGGACTTTGTATTTAGTAGTAGTAGTGAGAGCCACATTTGTGTGAGGTGTTTGTACCGAACCGAAAGAAAATAGAACCAAATTCAGCAATGCTGCTCTTAAATTTAAACACTACTTAGAAGGTCATCTATATAAAAGCTTGTATGCTAAAGTATATGCTAGGAAGCTAAACAGTGATAGTTAGTTATAAGTGTGTTCTTTTTATTGTTTTTGGGTAGATGGATTGAGTGGCTTGTTTTGTTTATTGTCTGTTCTGAAGTGATATGGTGTTATGTTGTGGATAAAGTCTTCTCTTGTTTTCGTGTGGGACATGTGTATAAAGTATTCAAATTTATTTGAATCGTAACGAAATGTTTCAACTGATTAACAATGTTAATATTGTAATGCAAATATTTGATTAATTTAAATTGTGATTTGTTTTGATTTGTGTTTCTTTTTTTTTCGTAAGAAATGAAAAATTTGCTTGTTGGTGCATCACCTGCCATTATAATAATTTTTCCATCGTCTGAAAAGAATTGATCTAGCTTAAAGATATCTGATAATGATTGATAGAATGTAAATTTGTAGGTTTTAGTAATTGATGAGTAATTGACGTTTGTTTATTGTTTAAGAGAGAGCAAGTTAAAAGTCCATCATATAGACCGATTGTTACGACATAACGACAGTGTGTGACAGAGATAGACAGACAGTTGGTACGCGCGAGAAAATGCGTGTGTGAGCGAGACAGCGATCGAGCGTTAGTAATTATTATACAGTAGTCGCGTAGAATGTGTTAGAGATAGAGAGAGAGAAAGATATACACATTTATGTAGAGAAAGATAGCAAGATAGACATATAAAATAAAGCCAAATGAGAAGAATGGAAAATGATATGGAACGAAAAATTATACATAATTGGAATTTAGGCGATTCACATTTTCAATAACGATCTTTTTTTTAAATTTGTAACGTTTCTTATGACAAGTGTAGCAAGTTTGGAATTAGTCTTAACATTGGTTATTTATTGTTAAGTACAATACGTTTGTATGCCATTTAAATCGGGTCTGGACTTATGGTATTTCGAATTGTTTACAGAGCATAACAGGTGCAGGTTACTAGAAACAAGGGTCTTAATTGGGTTTTAAACGTGGGTTTTAGACTAAGAAACTTGTTTATAAAGACGCTTTCAAAGACGTCATACCATTAATTTCTGCCTGCATATAGTCCAGGCAATCATGTAAAGTCTACATTTTGACTACATTTTGGTGACTTTGACTGCATTACTTTAACAGTGGCTAGCTAAGAGTATTTGTAAAGGGTTGGGTTCTGCAGTCTCACCGAAAATGTTGATCGAATTAACTAAAATACGTCCGGGCACAAGGCTTACCTGCAAAACCTCCGAGTGGACCCAGTGGAATGGGCAGTGGAGCCATAGAGAGCGAAACATCCCGTTCCCGGGATTTCTCCTTGTCAGATTCCGGCGGCGATTTGCGAGATGACTTCTCCTCTTCAATTAAGTCCTCAATGGGCACCTAAGGTGTTGAGTGATGATTATTAAGCTTTTAATCATTTTTGGGTACCTACATCGGGTGGTCTAACGGGATTCAGCGGTGCCATAAACTCAACCAACTTGGTCGACAGCTGATGCCACATAGTGGATGCCTCGCAGTAAGCACACTCTGCCACCTGTAAAGTTAATTTGTGAATATTTTAAATAATAATCGAGTGTTAAACATTAACCCACCTTTAATGCACACACGTGACTACTTAGACCCACCCGGGCTGCAGTCACCATGCATTTAATCAAACGTGAGACGTTCTCACATACGCTGGTGTGTATGCCCATGTGCTGCTCCACATCTTGCAGCTCCATCTGCTTCAGCAGTATGTCCAGCATGAGTATGCAACAGGTGAGGTTGTGTTCGGCATCCGTCGAGAACTCCGTGTGACGATTGGTGGGCGCTTCATCGTCCGATATGGCTGACGTATTGCCTGAGTCATCCTCCACAACAGGTGCTAAAAGCATATAATTTTATTTAAAAAAAAAACAGAAAAGAAGATTAGTTTAAAAAAAATGTTCGATTCTTTTTAAAATAGCAACAGGACTAGTTTTTATAAATATAAATATAAGAAGCGTATTTGATGAGCAGTTCAGGATGTCTTGGATACCTCTATAAGAAAATACATTATATAAGCGATCATCATAAATTAGTAGGTAGTAGATTTCAAATCTTTTGAAGAATTAAAAAAAAACGTTTGAAAGATGGATTGGCCAAAGATCACTCTATTTATAGGTAAAAGTTAGGGTAAAAGGTAAAAGGTAGGGAGGTTTTTTTATTAAGGATTTCATAAATTACAAAACAAAAGTTCTAATGCCAGTTCTGTATCCCAATTTTAAATTCTAATTATAACCGAAAGGTCTAATGTCAGCTATGAGTCTTGACTTTCATCAAGATAGCTACAGCTGAGAGACTGGTTTTAAACAGACAAACAAGGATATGCAAATGCTATTAGCAATATATATACGTACAAATGGAACTGCGTCTGGGTGGATTGGCCATTTCGGCCTTGCTCTCCTTGCAAGGCGTCTTCGGCGCCTTGGCCTGCTGCTGCTGCTGGGTCAGTGGTTCCTTCTCCTTTTCGCGCATTAGCTCGTGCTGTATGCCATACTTCATGATGCGCACTCCATCGCCGAACATGGCAAAGAGCTGGACGAGTGGGATAAGTATTTCTAACTTGGTGAGTATCTGGAGCCAGTGTAAAGCCTGCTGTTGGACCTTGGCCGTTGTTTTCTCAAACCGGATGGCCACAAAATTGTACATGGTCTTTGCATCAAAGCCGAGCGGAGACATTTCTGGATCGAGTATTTTGCTCAGTACAATTTTCAGTTCGTTGAGCTCTTTTTCGGCGACATCGTTCGTAATGGCCTCCATCCAGTGCGGCATCACATAGTCCCAGATCTCCGAAGTGATCACTTCATACGGCACCAGGCAAATCAATCGCTGGAGACCCTCCTTCAGGTGGCTGGTGCGTGAGGCAAGCGTCTCCCAGTGGCCACCGACACGGGCGTACTCTGGCGGATGGGGAAGCAAACAGGAGATGAACACATTGTAGTGTATGCGACAAATCTCTTTAAGCCAGTTGCACACGTGATCCACCTTCAGCTTCTCTATTGTGCTCTCAATCTGACCGGCAGCTGGTGGGAAGTACCACAAAATCATCAATAATTATGTCAAAAACAATTATTTAGTGTTTGTGGTTACCATCGTATGAATAGGCTGTGACATGGAACCAGTGAAAGAGCATGCTTAGAATGCGACCTAGGACCTCGACGGGTGTATCGGGAGTAGGTGTGCAGCGACCCACCAGCAACCAAATACCATAGCGACCCAGCATCTGGCGCTCCTCGAGCGAAATGTTGTCGGGCGTAATGGCCAAGCCGTTCTTCTTTGCCTCTGATGAGGAGGAATCCTTGCCGGGCTCAAAGTTCAGGGGCTTGGCCTCGCGCAACAAACTTACCACCGACTCGACCATGTGCATTTGCATCTCTGGGTCCATTTGCCAAGCAGGCTGCAGGCTCCGATGAACAACATGATCACCGCCACGTCGAGAATTATGACGATTGCTGTGGCATTGGGCACAGTAGCGAATGGGATGGTTGCCGTTAAAGCTGGCGCATTCGGTTGAGAAGCAAATAGAGAAGGCAGACTTCTCGTTGGAGCGACAGTTTTTGTTTTCGCACACCATCGACACCTGTTGCATGGGATGCAGAATGTCGCCAAACTCCAGATTTGCATGCTCACGGTGTATCTCGTTGGCGCACTCGATGCACAGATACAATGGCGGGGGGCAGTCCTGGGCATAGGTGATACTGATGCTATGATCATAGCACACCTTGGCCGCCTCAGCGTTTCCGGCATTGGGGCAATGTTCACGCTGGCAGGTGAATGGAACTAGGTCATCTGTTAAGTAGAATAAACCCTAATTTATTTATTTCTATCATATATGCACTATTTGTATACTTACTGGTTAATTTGGAGAGTAGAACCTTGCGATCAAATAGATTGGCATCGAAGGCGGGCCAGTAGTAGAAGAGCAGCTTGGCAGCGGAGGATCGGGAAACAGCAGTGCCATAAGCTACCACACACAGTATATCCTTAACCACATTATGTTTGAGAGTCATCAGACATTCGAGTAGTTGACAGTGATGTGCTGAAAGAGTGGATGAATTTAATGAATGGGGGTTGTAAGCTACCACATATCTGAACGTTGCATAGAGACCCTGGCTACTCTTTATATAATAAGTAAAACCTCCTCTTGACAACCGTGTGTGAAAAACGACGGTGGAATAAAAACACAAAAGATTTTTAAATGGCCTTCAGCCCGAATCGTTCGTTGTGTTTAAATACATATAACTATGATGATTTCAGTTTTCTTAATTGCTAAATAGTTACCACAAAATCAGTTTATGTAGAAAATACTTAATCACTGCTTACCTGGATTTTTGGAATACTGCAAAACCATTATGATAACAGAGGACACAGATTGACAGGCTTGGCACTCTTGCTCATCGGAGCTGCGACGTGCTGGGATACATTTTAAAATCAGGTCAGTCTAAAAGCAGTAAATTAGTGAAAGTTTAACATACTTATAGTAAATGGTAAGATATAATAGCACAGAGCATTGACAATATCCTGATGTAAGGCCGGCGGTAGTACAGATATAGTAGAGCTAACTAAATAGGGTAGGTTATCAATAAGGTCCTTATCGAGAAACGGTAATATGCAGCTGAGACACTGTAGCAAAGCCTTGCCGAAAACTGCAAAAATACATAATTTATTAAAAATGGTTGCAATAATACAAATACAAATTACTCACCGATTTGTCCATACTGTATGCAAGGTGCCACATCAATGAGCATAGTTAAAGCATTATAGAGATTGCCATATTCAAGATTTGGGTAGGCAGACATGCGTGTGGGATCTTCGAGCGGATCGCGTATAAGTTCGTGCGGAGAAGTGCGCACATCTTTAAGGACAGCTTTAAAAAATTAATTAAATATATTGATCAATCTCATCAATGGGCTAAGTTAATACTTACTTAACAGAGTTTGAGAAAAGTATTTGATATTGTTAGCAATATCGACGCCAGAGGGCGCAGGTAAGACATTGTGCAATAGGCGTACATGGTATTCATGGAGGGCTCTCAGTTTTGCCTGAACTGCAAAATGACGTATAGCGTAATAAAATCCAAACTTGTCACTTGAGGCTTTCTGGGGCATACTTACAGGCGGCAGCGCGAGTGCCCATGTTGATGAGTTGCACCCTAAAGCTACCAGTCATTATATCAGACAAATCCTTTGCATTGCCGAAACTGCTGCCCAGCGACTTCGCATTCTATAATTCACAATTAAGTATTGAAAAATGTACATCTAATTATATTATGCGAGAGCATTACGTAATCTGTGTCAGCATAAAGCTGATGCTGCAAAATGTTGCAAATTATACGAAATTTCATAGAAAAAGTAGAAACTTCATATGCATAGCAGAGTCAGGAGCAATGAGTTTGTGTTTTTGAAAAGCTTACCTCGAAATTTGTTAGTTTTTTCAATAAATTTGCAATTTTTTACGGGTTGCACTGCGCACTTTGACCACAAAGAAAAATCTCTATAACTAAAGTAAGTTCTGTATGTGTTCTCTGAATGTGGGGTGTGTATCTGTGGAACAATTTTTCGTATCTTTGTTGAAGGTGTTTCAATTGGATGGCTTTTATGCTACATGACATTTAAATTCTTTTCACTTATTCAGTAGAACCATCCGTTTTTACGATTTTTTATAAAGATTTTAGTACATTTTCTTATTGAAATGCAAAATAATTTACAGCCGGAAAATTGTGTGAGGTGCGTGTTGACCCACTTTTCTTACTACTGATTACCACTCACCCCGAAAGCGGGCTAAAAAACCAGCTGCAACTGGGACATGCGCATTTAGAATGTTTACTTCGCATTCTTGCAGTACCCGCGATTTTCCGCTTTTGCAACTCAACAGTCGGACGAGAACCACAAGTGTTTGTTTTGGTCGTCTCGCATGTAAATATTTACCACATTCGAGTAGAGTTTGCGCAGTTGCTGCGCCCTATTTGTAAATATTTTTCATCTGTTCTCAGCAAATGCAACAAGTTACTTTTTGGAGACTTTTCAAGTATATGTGTAGACTGTTGAAGATATACCGTTAGTCTGCTGAATGTTGACATCGAATATTAAGAATATAAAGAATTGAAAATATTTAAAAAGACATCAGTATTTCAAACAAGTAGAGCTTTATCAACGTGCCGGAAAACAATCGCTCGTACACACATTGTAATTACACATTGTAATTACACATTGTAATTACACATTGTAATTACACATTGTAATTACACAATTTAGATAGTGTTTTTAATTTTGATTTTGTCTTTCCAACATATACTATGTTGCTTACGTTAATCCCGTCTCCAGCGCATAGTATCTTGCAATCTAAATTGCCTGTTTCTTTTTTTTTTCTCTTTGTATGTTTTTTAATGGAATAATTAAATTTGCATTTGAGCAGATAGACTATGTTATATATGTAAATTTGTTCCATTCGGATTTAATAATTGATTTTGGATATTTAGAGAACGATAGCATTATTAACTGGAATCAGATATCCAAATTACTTATAACTTTATCTTAATTTAAATACTGTTTATTTTTTTTCAGTTGAGTCTGAAGGGTGTCTTATTTTAGGGCTTCCATGGAAAGTGAAAAATATTTGTGCATAGGGGTTGGTCCGGACTTTTGTCTGGCTTAAGCGGCACCTTTTAGCCTGCTTCAAAAAAGGGGAGAAATTAAAACCAGGATTTACTTTAACAACAGATTTAACTGAACTATGTGAACTGTCAGAAAAGTTGGAATCGGATTACAAGCCAAAAATGTGGCTTGTAGTCGCAAATATAAATTAACATTAATATCATATTCAGTTTTTGTAATGCTACATTTAATTATTATAATTTGAAGCTGAACTGCAGACGAACTACCTATAGGTGTGTACATGTGTATGTATGTGTATGTGGGGTAGAATGGCTGGCAGTCTATTACAAATTGGGTAACAATAAATTTTAGTAGTTTGGACCCTTGACCTAGGCTTCCTTTTTGTCCACTATCTCATCAGAAATTGCGAGCATTTGAACATCCTCTTCTAACGACTTTTCTGTCATTATTTTTATGCTCTCACGTGATGTAATTGGTGTTTCTGGTAGACCTATTTCGGAGATAGTCGTTTGCTGTACTTGGTTCAGCTCGATTGCGTTCTGTTCCGTTTCTGGGAATTCTTGCTGATTCTGGGAGCCCTGTCTGTTGACCGCCTTCTGGCGATGGAAAAGATGCTTCCAATAGGTTGATATCGACGACTTCAATGTTGGTTTTGCATTTGGGGCCGGCTTGGCAGAAGTCCCCTCAATGTCTGGGTTGGTGCTGCTTGAGGGCTCGATGGACTCTGAAAAGTTACATTTTGTAGGGTTGCTTGAGTCAATATAATTTACCATTGTTGTCACCTGTTTTTGAAGTGTTCTTCAACCGTGTCAATAGGCGATTAATTGTGCCCGGCTTAGCGATGTCTTTGTTGACCTCGGCTTCCAGTTCGATTCCATCCTCCGCAAAATTTTGGGTGGTGTTGGCTTTCTTGGCAACCTTAAAGAAGCGTTTCAGCGAATTGCTTTTCGGGCTGCTTGTGTCATTTTCAGTTCTACTATCATCAGTAGTTGGTAAAATGTTCTCTGGCTGGGTAAGTGGTACATCTTGAAGGTTTGACATTGTGCAACCACTTTAATTTTTCAAATATTCGTATTTATATTCAGCTCGTTGACTTACGAAATAAAAATGAATGTGACTAAATAGATTACACAAAAACTGCTTTAACTTTTAATTCAAAGCATACTGAAAATCATTCCATAGCCATAAAATCCAGCTGTTTACATTTGAAAATTTATCAGTCTGCCAATTGGTAGTAGATTTTGAACCCGGCAAACATGTGTTAACGACAACGACAGCGAATCTGGTTTCAATTGATACGATATAATTTTTTATTTTTCTCGCAACGATTGTTGGTGAATACCAATACTAATGCCAACAGGGGCCGATATCAGTTCATTCAATATGTACCATACAATACCCCTCGTTCCATTGTTCCCTGACCGCTTCGCATTCCTTTGAAAAAGTCCAGTGTTCAGTGGCCAGTGGCCACCAACAAAGCCGTTTGGTTTCGTTCCGAGCTGCCCTGTCAAAATCAATTGAAGAAGTGGAGATTCCTGCTGTCGACACTGTTTCGTATAGGTTGTTATTACGATTGTACTACAAGTATTGTGTGCACATTTATTTATGTAGCTATATTGTAAACCAGCACCAGCAGAACAATGGACCATCGCCAACATCACTTATTACTTTTTGATCTGCTTTTATTTGTAAGGGGTATTTTTTTATTTAAACTGATTGCCCTTTTAAGGTATGTTGCGCAGGTATTTTATCAACGCTTTATATTCTTCAATGAATCTTTATTAGCACTTAATACAATAACTTTGCTTAGTAACGAAAATAGCAGTTATAAAGCTAACTTGATACATCTTGGCAAGAATGCTTCATTTCAAAGCAGCAAAATTTCTGCACATAAAGAATTTAAGTGTAAATTGATAATCTTGATCAAATGCGGAAATTACTATGATCCAACGAATTTTTAATTCTAAAAAAAATTATTTGCGAATGTCACTCGATCAGTGCTTTCATAAGGAAATCCCACAGCCAGCTACGCCCAACTGGAAAATCCTCACTCATTTTTTCAAAAAAGTTGGGAAAATAACAAACTATTTACCGGAATTGTTATACTTTACGTACCAGAATCAGATCCCTACTTGGCTTTAGTGTGTCAAAACACACTGCATTCGAGATTAAAGCATTCATTTAATAAAAGTACTTCACTTTATTTATGTCTGCACTTCATAGAATCAAATTTAGGTAAAATTGTGAAATTTAAAACTCGTATTTAATTAAATGTTGGAGTTGAACTCAGCTAAGCATTGCGAGCATATATCAATAAATCATTAGTATAAAAGAGAAAAATGGAAATACGGGAATTAACCTCGCCAGGGAGCATCTGCTAGTGAGCCAACGAGTTTTTCTCCCACTCCAAAGAAAGTGTGAAAATGTCAGTGACAATGAGTTGAAGTTGCATTTGCGAAGATATAACTGCCATGGAGGAGTTGAGTTTGTGGGATGGGTAGGGGGGTGCAATATGATGCCAAAAGGAAATGTTGCCTGTGGCATGGCGGCAAATTCATTGCCAACACATTCATAAATACCAAATGCCCCATAACAAGCAGCGGCAACAGCAGCAACCAGGAATACAACAATAATATCAACACCCCCTGGCCAACGCATCAACAAAAGGGCAGCACTGCAGCAAGTGAAAACAATGGCAGCAGAAGCTGCAGCAGACCGCAAAATGTGTTGCATGCCCGCTGGCGCTGGTGTGGAGATGAAGTTGCTTGCTGCAGCTGGAGTTGGAGTTGGAGCTCATCTGGCAAAGGCACAGTAGACAATCCTCACAGACAAAAGGCAGCAAGTGCATTCATTCATTGGCAATAACAATCAAACTGCTTCTGGCACTGGGCTGCTGTTCCCATTAAAGTAGCAGGAGAAACCTTTCCAACCTTCACATCTCTCTCTCTCTCTCTCTGTCTCTCTCTTTCTCTCCCTCTATCTGTCTCACTCACTCATCTCATTTCTTGTTGCGCTTTTGCAATGCCATTCAACTTGTTTGTGCTGCCGACACAAGCAACGACAACAACTTCTAAACATAACCATTAAATTTTGTTGACTTTAATATTTTGTTGGGTCCGTTTTGTCTAATTTTAATAGATATAATAAAATACTCGTTCTCTGTGGATTTCCTCATGTGGGAAAAGTAAACTTCCAACCAGGCGGACTTTGATAAAGGTCATAAATTCATTAGAAGATAGTTCAGTTTGGCACTACCTCAAATCCGTCTTATAGAATTATAGTATTTGATTAGTGCGACTCTGTTTACATGAAACCCCTTGCGATAAAGAGTTCAGTCGCTTGGTTTATTGGCCCCTCAGCAGCAAGAACAAGAAAACCTAGTTAAAATAAATATTTTATGGATAACGATATCTGTATTTGTATTGGCATTGATAATGCTCTTTTTATTATTTCACACTTTCACTGTAACGCTTACGATATGTGACTCAATATCGAAGTAGAGAGTAGAGATTCGATTGATAATGGGCATTGGTAAATTCCGTTGACCCTATTAGCGGACTTTGGTGACAAGAAAAATGCTTAGCATAATGGAAACAATATAGCCAATTGTAAGATGTGTTTAATTCGCAGAGCAATACGCTTTTTTTATATGATTTTCCGTATAAGAACCTTCTAAGCTATATTATGTTATTTATTATATTTATTTTCAAATAATTCATTTAGGCACTTGATTAATTTACTAAATATATATAATCATTTATATGTTGATAATGTTAATTCAAAGGGAATTTTTTTAGGCAACCAGAGAGCTAAAATACCAATTCAAATGTTCAAATTTTAAGTTCACACTATCAAGTTGTCATAATTATTATATAGCTGATATTGCTCTGTAAATATAGTCTTCGACCATAAGTTAACTCTAAATTATATAAAAATAAATGATTGCAATACCCCATTTGCATATGTGATCAGATGTCTAAAACATAATTTAGCTTGGAGAATATTTATTTAGTGTAATAGTTGCCATGTTCATACACTGTAATTTATAATTAGATGACTTATTAAATCAAATTGAAAACATTATTGGCTACTTTAACTACACCTGGGACTCGAACCCTGAACGTCGTTCTTTGCCAATCCATTTGTATCTAAGTATATTGATTTGAATCTCTGTAACTCAGATGCTTATATATGTTTTTCTTGCATGTTTACATTTACTTTACTTATTACCCGTTTACTGATTGTGACACTAATGCTTAAGAGTAGAACCGTTGACAACAAGTCGCGGTTTGCCATCAAGTTAATCAATGACTACCAGCCGTAATAAATTTAATCGTTGCAGGCGCCAACGAAGCTGTTGATTTCGATATCGGGAGAAGGAATCAAAAGAAACAACGCCACAGTGAACAGAATGTCATCAGTTTAATAAATAAAATCAGTCAGCACCACAACAGATCCACATCCAGCTCCTGATCCAGAGCCCCAAACTCAAACTTCAGCAGTTGGGACTGGCAGCAGGCTCGCGATCGCAATTAAAAAAGCCACAAGCACGAAACGCGATTGCAAGTGCGCAAGATCAAACTCCGGTTCAGATTTGGAGTCAGAGTCAGACTCAAAGTCAGAGTCAGAGTTGGGGACAGTGCAGGGTGTTCCAAGGTTGCTGGCAACATATGTGGGCATACTGAGAGAATCTTTGGCGTCGCGTCGTGTGCGACAGGAGCAGATTGCCGCTGATGATCAGAATCAACGCTGAAGTTTTATTTTTATCATTTTTTTGATACTTGAGTCTGCTTGAAAAATATGATCGATTTATTATGCGACGAGTCGATAGCCAAGCGCTGACGTCTGACGGCAGCAACAAGCCCAACGACGACATGCCAAGGGACAGCTACGAATTTCTTTCGTGGCCCACAGAAAATGCGCGACATTGAGTTTCGAAAAGTAATGAGGCAACTCATTAATAATTTTTTTAGTTGTGTGTGTGTGTGTGCAAAAATGCATCGTCTGGGGGATTATGTTGCTAGCGTCGCAGCAGCATCAGCAGCAACAGTCGACTGCACTGACGGAATATTGGCAACATGTTGCGTTTGCTGCCAGCTGCAGCAGCAGAGATTTTGAAGAACCCCTCGCTGCACAGTTGCCCCTCGCGTATCCCTCTGCTCACCGTTATGGTTCTCGCTGTGTTCAGCGTGTTTTTCCGCGCACACTGCTTGATTTTGTTAACCTTTTGACCATTTGAAGTTATTTTTGTATGCTTTACTGCCAATTTGGTGGTCATTGGCCATTCACTTGACTTGCGCTTGTTGCTTGTCGGTTGTCGGCTGTCCATGTCCGATGTCTGCCGCTTGCTGCTTGCCAGTTGCCAATTGTCTGTCGTCTGCGGTTGCTCTTTTGGCACACAAAGCACAATGTTTGACAGTTGGCCGATTGCCTGGCCTCTACCTATGTATATATACATCTCTCTCTCTCTCTCTCTCTCTTTATCCGTCCCTGACTGTGTTGTGCGTTGCTGTCGCGGTCGCGGTCAATTCCTGGCTTGTGGCACACACATGCGTCACTTTGCACCGGCTTTGTAGAGTTTTCGGTGCACTACAATTATTTTGGCGTTCTTGACATTCAATTGGGTTTAAGTTTTACCTTATGATAAGTTAGTTATTCATTTAATTGATGTCTATCATTTGGAATCCTTTTAAATAAAGTGATTTTCGTAGAACAAAAGTAAAAAGCACTGATATCTTATTTCTGATATAAAATTTAATAATTATGAATTTATAAAATCACTAACACATTCTAAACTTTCATTTTTAACTTGTAAATTAAGTTAAATTAAAATTGTGATTTGTAAATATTCTATACATTTATAATTTCTAATTTTAAAATATGGGTAGCAAAAAAATAAGAAATTTTAATTTTAAAATAACTTGAATCTTAAATTCAATTGAGTTTTGAGTAAATAAAATAAAATTACAATTTTAAAATAATTAAATATCGAAAATAAATACATAAATATTACAATTTTTTTGGTTCTTCCAGGTCAAGTAAATTGCCTTTTCTGGTCGTTGGATTATAGGTTATATTGCCGTTGATTTCTGATTTACCTGTGAGTTTTTGCGATGGATGTGACTGGTGTACAGAGGGCCACCAGACCCAGTTGGTAGTGATGGAGTTACCTGCACTTGTCTCGCGCATTTGACCATCTTGTATGCTGTTGTTGTTATGATGATGTTGTTGTTGTTGCTGTGTGTTGGGGCCATTAGCCTTCACTGGTAGACACTCACAAGGCACTCGCAGACATAAATACATTTTTAAAAAATTGCAATTCTAACAAAATTTCTTCATTTGCTGCTGAACTTGTAACTTGCGTGCAGTTGTTGGCAATTATTTATAGTGTCTGATGTATTCAATTTATTATGCAGATGTAGAAGGCTGCTAAATACTTGATGTATGACTTTACACACAGAATGTAATCATTTTTGCATCTTTGCATTTTCAAGCAACTTGCCAGAAACGTATTTACCTCAGCAAATTTCGAATTTAGTTTGTAAATTAAGCACTCATAATTGAAAATTAGATTTGACCGTGTTTTTGCTGCTGCTTGTGAATCTGACATTTAATGAATACAAGTGGTTATATTCATTTATTTAAAGGAGGCATTTGCTACTCAAAATTTACTTAATTACACTTCCTACATTCAAAATTATTTCGAATGTTTATTTATAGTTTTTAGATATTATTGCAATATGGAGTATTAAGCACACATATTTTTATTATTAATATGAAATATATGAATGATATATGAAAATACGAATATATGAATAAATGTTAATTAAAAATGGGTTGGAATAAAATTGTGAATTTCAATATTAAAACATGTAAGCTGCATTATGGGATTCGTTTTCATTAGTAAAACCGGAAAAAAATCAAACTAAATTCGAATAATCATAATTCTAAATTAATGTTTATGATTGTTAAAGCATTCAAGCATTGAATTCTTATGTCTACTCAAGAGAGTAAAATGAATTTTGTAGAGTGAATTTCGATTCCTCATTTTGAAAATTTCCCACGATTATCAAAGTCTTCGGCTAACTCTTGATTTATGCACAATTTGTCTGCTTAAATTCCAAATGTAGGCAGGTAATTACTATCAATAACCGCTTAAAGTTCATCACACTTTGATTGGTAATTAATTACGGCCACTGCAAAAAAAAAAACACAGTTGCTAACGGAGCTGCAAGTAATTAAAACTAACCGAGACAACTTAATTTTGAAGGTTGCTGTGGCCAATCCACCGATCAACATGCAATTTTCCATGTATTAAAGTTTAAAGGCCAGCAGCCGAGGGGAAAATTACAGCAAAAAGTTTTTCTTATTTATTAAAATGTTTAAAATGGGTTGGTGGCCAAAAAAAGGTAGCCTGAAATATATTAAGCAAACAAGCGACGCTGACAGGCAACATAGATCGCCAGGCGAGTTGGGCCATTAGAAAGCGATTAGATAGCGATACAGATACAGATACCAGAGACAGATATGTAGATGCACATACTAGTACCGCAAATACAAGACTTTGGTGCATATGTAACCCACGAGCTAAGACTGAGCCAAACAATGTCTGAACAGGCCAAACAATGGCAGCTAAACATGGCAAGTTAACAGTTTAATTTTGCAGCGCCACAGAGACAAACAAAAAATGCCGCTACACACGAAAAGCGGATGATTGCTCTGCATCTGAGAGATACGTAACTAAAGCATCGCTAAAAAGCCTGCTTAATCTCAGGACGAAACAAAAGCACAGCGCGCTTTGTTTGCAACAACCGAACAGCAGCAAAAAACCCAACTGCAGATATCGCTCATTATGGATCTTGATCAATGAGCTGCTATGTGAGGAACGCTATGGGCAATCCACAAAAAAAACCGCAAGCCACGCACGGGAGTCGAGCACAAAACAAAAGAGCTGGCTTGTCTCGGCGGAACAACAAGTGTTGCCGCAACATGTTGCCAAAAAAGCCAAAGGCAATGGCCGTAGCAGTGGCAGCAACAATGAAGCCAATGCGCTCCAGTTTCCACCTCGCATCCTTTTCGGGTATTTTTGCATGGCACAGAATTGGCCAACTTAAATATTAATAAGCTGAGACGCACTTTTCTGAGCGCTACCATGAATCATTTACATTCTGCACTGATAAGATGTATTATGTTCTGAATCCGCTTTAGATATTTACAGCTGACGTTGCCTTTTTAAATTAATATTTATACGTACAATCGAATTATTTTTAAGTTACATACCTAAATAAATAAAAGATAATTCCCATTACATCGGAGTATAATTTTTAATTTATTGCGTTATTTATAACTACTCATAATAATTGAAAATGACGGTGCAACTGCTTGACATAAGCAAAGTAGTATGAATGACATTTTTTGTAGGTTATTTTTCCTAATACACCCCCTGCACATATCTGGCAACGCCAATGATTATTATTATCTTTAGTCTTAGTAAAGTAACTATTTATCCTTATTTTAAAATAATTCTCATCCCTATTAGCTAATTAATAAAGAAAAATTATCGTCCATATTTTATTTTGTAGCGAAATTTTTACCTTTTCCTAAAATAAATCATTTTTAATTTATATAAAATTAAAATTTGTATAAATGTTTATTTATTAATATTTAATTGTATTTCTGCAGCGCCAAAATAATATTAGGAAATGGTTTGTATATATTGTTATCGAAATTAAGAAAATAGTTTTAATTTATCTAAACTGAAAATTTGATTGATTTTTATTTATTAACATTAATTTGAATTTCTGTAGCGCATCCGTCGGCACACATTTCTGCACACCTTTACACATTTCATTAAAATAACAAAACATTTAATTAACGCACCATTTATGGTAAGCTTCAAATCGATCTCTCGTTTTTGGTGCGTGCAACATGGTAAAGATACTAAAAACCGACACAGCTGCGGTTTAGGCGGCATTATAAGAAGATCTAAAAAACCGTAACCGCAAAAGTTGTTTTGCACCTTATACATTTTTTGTTGCTGAAATTGTTCGATTTGAACCTCACTTTCAAAGACAGCTTCACTCTGGCTTTGTTTCAACAAAAATAACATTGAAAAGCATTTTATATTTTTTTAAGGGCTGGACGAGATTGGCTGTTTTGGCTCAGTAGGCATGCAGGTCGACATCTTAAAAATACTTGTCATTGAAAATGTGAGCAAAGTAAGTTAATTCATAATTTTAGTCATAGATTAAAAATTATAGTGAACCTATGTAGTATGATTGCTAATGGGCAATCAATGATGCGGCCTCCAAAGGAACAACATAAGCCAAATGCGCAAAAATTTTTAACCGATTTGGTTGCATTATTTGCCATACCCATGCATATGCATATGCATACGCACAACTTCTGAGCTGTCAAACGGAACAATAATAATTTCCAAACACAAAACAGGCAAGCGAATTGGCCAAAACGCCAAAATAAGAAAGAAAACTTTTCGATTTACCGTTAACGGCGTATAACCCATCAATTATATTGTAATGATGTCTGACTTGCTACTTCTGCCGCATCTTCAGAAATCATGGCTACTACAACAACGACAGCAATCAGCAACAGCAGCAGCTGCAGCGAGTAGGCAACATGCTCATTATCAACGTCATCATCATTGGCGTGGCTGTGGCTAAAGTCGCATTAGAATGCCAGCCCATTCAACAAATGGACAGCAGTCCAAAAGGAACACTACTTATAGCACTGATGTGCACCGCCTGCCGTTTAACACAGTTTCTCTCTTTGGCACTCGTTTTGCAACAACAACTGCAACTGCCACTGCGACTGGTCATCCTCCAGCATTTAAGTTTTCATTCGTATTTGCATTCGAGTGTCCACTAAATGTCAATTAAGTGGGTTTTGCCACGGTTTGATTTGCCGGTTGCCAAGTGCCCAGCACCCAGCAGCTAGCACGCAGTTTGCTGATCACCTCCACCACCAGTACCCAGCTAGTCTACGTCTGCCTCCCACTCTTACTCTTACCCTCAGACAAAAATATGCATGTGAACTTGATCATTTTGATAAGATCAAAGTTAATATACGTAAATATATTTGTTAAAACTATACAAATTTATGTCAAGCTTGTGACTAAAACTCATTTGATTTGATATTATTATTATTATATATTGAAGTTCATAAAATATTTTATTTATTTATATTACTTGCAACATTTTTTTTTTTTTAATATTTTTGATATTTTCTACCTATAATTCACAAAAAATTACAAACGTTTGCTGCTTTAATATAATTTTATCTACATTCAAAAGTAAGTGAATTTTTGGAGGATGTGTTATTTTTAGCTGAGTGCACTTGGGAATCGCTCCAACTGCGATTTCCATTTGGCTTACACAAATGCATAACATAATAGCAATAACTATAATGTGTACACAAACCGCTGTCTGAAATGGACAGCCTGGCCGGGCCTAGTCCGATGTGGCATGGCTTGGAATGGTCTGGTCTGGTCTGCTCTCATCACTGAAACATGGTCATCAACAACTATGGCAGCACATGTGTGAGCCTCTCCCAGTAACTTGGATACGAGCATTGGCGGCTCTTTTTGTCTTTTGAAGAGACGCATGCGTAACGTTCGATTTGATTCAATTCATGAATGCGAATAGCCTGTACGTGCCATCTATATAGTGTACAAATAGCCGAATCAAGGCATGAGCTGTTTCGCTCAAGTTTGACAAGAGTTGACGGATGCAGATGGAGTTGAATGCAAACGTTTGCCATCATCATTGTTGTTGCTTATCAAAAAATAGAGAGAATTCAAGTCATGCATTTTTTACTACTCTTCTACATAATTTTAAACATTGTTCTTAATGACATTCTCATCTATATACCAATTACTCGCCTGCTGATAGCATTTTACATTGATATCTTGCGCAATGACTTTCTAAAATATAGTCTCAATCCCCATAAAAGTACACACATAAGTGCTAACTCGTTTTCCTGATGTCGACTGCTGAGCATTTACTTATTTGAGTGCTCGCCAGCACTTGAATAACTCCGAGTCATAAAGAGACCGTCGACGCAAATACCATCAACCTCATCGATGTCAGTTGTGTTAAACGCAATTACTTTCAAATAAATTAAATACTAACGAGTCGAGTCGTTAGCCGATTCAATTGACATTGCAGCATTGACACATAAGTTTCGATGAGACGTTGGACTATTCAAAATCAATTAAAACTTTCATAATTAATAGTGCCTAATGAGAGTGTTGCCGGCAATCGAGTATGCAAATCGGTAACATCAGGAAATATCAATGCCAATGATTGGAGCTTGGGTTTCGTAAGATCGAAGTCATTTTATTTGCAAAACCGATTGAAGAGCACTTGACTGTGCAAAGTAAAGAAACGAAAAACATCACTCACATAAACCAAAAACAAAATCACAATCATTTAGGACAATTTTATGCACATGAACTATTGCAGGTGTATTATTTTACTATCATCAGCATCATCATTATGATCATCAACTGAGATTTGAGAGAAGCACATGCATCATGCACAACAAGGCTAAAATTGTTAATTGCTGGCAGAGGCGCCTGCAATTGGTATTATTATGCACTACTGACAACAACAACAATAAAAAACTACTTGCAGCTGTTGTCGCCTACTATTATTGTCTCTACAGATACAACTCGTTGCTGGCATCATCTAAACAGCTTGGCAGAAATTATAAATAATTATTATGATTATGAGTCGTTGATTTTCCACTTCGTGATCAATGGTGATATAACAAATACATATAACTACATGTACAAAGTGCAAAGTCTATGAATGCAATTTACATACAATAGATTTGAGTGCGAAGCTCAATTCTAATCAACTAATTAAAATATTCTTATATAGTATACAGTATACATTTTCAAAAATTTTACATTTTTTCAGTAATTAAAAAACTAATTAAATCACTTAATAAAAATTTGTTTAAATAGCCAAGAAAAATATATTATGTATGTATATTTCATATTTATATAATTTTGGTTTTGTATAAAGCGAACATCTAATCTATAATGTACATTAAAGATAAATAGCACCGAAGACCTTCAATTCATTGAGTTTTCGCTTTAATTAACAAATTTATAATGTTAACGTATTTACATGTTGATATTTTCTATTTTATTTGATATGGTGTTTGTTTTTCTTAAGAAATGTAAGAAAAGATTTAGTCTGAAAGTAAGTGCAATTGATTGGAGTTGGAGAAGGAGGAAGATCTATGATGTGAGAGAGTTGGACAATATTTTGTAATATGTTTAATATTAATGTTTAGGCTATTACTGAGACATAATTTAAAGAAAGCAGATTCTGTTAATAATTAATAGTTGTTTTTATAATTTGGATTTGCTTAAGTTGTCAGCTTATCTTTTTTCAAATGTGCCACATCTTAGCGGCATTTTGGACAACTCATCTTCTCAGGTCATTTCATTCTATTGCCCAGACCTCCTCATGGCAAAAGAGTTACTTCGAAGTACTTTGCAAAAATATTTCACATTTCGTTAGATAGCTCGACAGCTCAATTGTTGCTGCGAACAACAACAAGCACCAGAAACAATTGCACATGCCACAAGGGAGGGCAACACTCAACAAGGGGCACATGTGTGACTACAGTGGCGTGACTTTGTTGCTTGATCGCCTAGGAACGCAAGAAAATACTGGAAAAGTGAAGGTTACCCGGCAGCCAAGATGGGAAAAGCTGAAAAGCCGACTGCGATGACAACGATGACAACCGACAACATCGTTGGCGGGGACTACAATTAATGCTCTAATAAAGCCGAAGAAAACATGCTGCAGTTGTATGCCGAGATTGTGGCAGATGAAGCCCCAACACCGATTGCAGCTTGTACCAATCTGCAGACAGTCGCTGAGCGAAGTTCCGTTAATAATGTCGTCGAAACGCTATGCGTTGATAAGTGCTCTCGTTTTGACGCTTTATTATGTGGGCGTGGTCGCGACTGAAGATGATCAAACAGACTTTGTGACAATGGGCGAGAGAAAGAGTAGGCGTGGCAGCAGTGACGTCATAAGGACCACAAAACGTTTGGGTGGCTTGGCCATCGAAGGAGTCGGCTTCCATTATACGTTGCGCTATCAGCCGGGTATGCTACCTCAGAAATTTGCACAGCAGCCAGAAGAGGGGGAGCCACCAGAGCCAGAGCCGGCACCCATAGACCCTGAACCAACAGAATCTGATGGACCCGAGCCGACCATTCCAATGCGTCCAAATATCATGGAACCGTCGACTGATGTGCCGGGAACACCAGCCTCTACGGATATGACGCTCACGCCGAGTAGCACCGAAATGATGCCGAGTCCAGGGCCAACGCAAAGACCCTCGATGGTGCCGCCAGTGATGCCAACTCCTTCCAGCACACGCACCTCCATAATGCGGCCACAGACGTTCTCTGGTAAATTGGCGCAAAAGCTAAATCAGCTCATCCATGGCTCTGCGATTGAAGCGAATCTCATACTTAAGCAGCCGAGCGCTCCCAAATCCAAGGGCAAAGGTTTCCTCAGTCTCTTCGAGGTGATCAAGTTTCCAAACATCAAGTGCAGCGTCTCCATGGGCGACATACGCACCATGGAGGGTGTCTGCTATCATGAGTTCGAGTGCAAGAGCTTGGGTGGCATACCCACCGAAAGCTGTGCCGAGGGTGTTGGTGCCTGTTGTATCTGTGAGTATGCACTGCATGTGTGCTCATCCGCACCATCAATAAAGAGTGATCAAGTGCTCAAATGATCAAGTGATCAAGTGATCATGTGCTTCATTGTGGTTTATCAAGTGCTCTGGCTTAACGGCTTTCGCTTTCAGTTGTTAATGGCTGCGGTGATGTTACCAGCCAGCAGACCGTGTACTTCGAGAGTCCCAACTATCCGCAGCCAGTGCGCGAAATGATGATCTGCGTACTGATCGTGAACGTCAAAAAAGGTGTGCAGCAGCTGCGCCTGGATTTTCAAATGTTCGAGGTATGTACATATGCGTCCCTTTCACAGAATATATATAATATAATATATATAAATTTGTACTTAAATATTAGAGAATGTTCCTAGTAATCTTCCCTTGAAGTTTAGTAACTGCAGCTGTTAAAGTATGGGAGATATAAGCTTGTATCGTTTTTGGGGACGGGAGCGGGCGTAGTCAAAAATTTCTTTTCCCGAATTTTTGTAGGGTGTTTTAAATTTGGCGGCTCATGCTTTCAATTTACATAAACATGTGTAACGCTTAGAAAGATATAGTTTGAAATTGAGGCTAACAGGAAGTTACGCACAGTTACAGTTTGGTAAATTTATCTTTATCTGGCAGATATGCATTTTTATCGATTAACACTTTCCGAAATATCGGCGTGGAAAACTAATATTATCTCATCTTAAAGGCGGCTACCAGTAAAATATCTACCAAAGTTCTAACTCAAAAAATGCGGAAGACTGGATGAAGCAGGGGTGGGCTTGGCATATGTCGATCTTTAAAGAACATCGCTAACAATCTACCAACAAATTTTGGTTACTATAACCTTTAAACTGTGGCTTTATCGATTTGCAAATATTAATTTTATCGATTTCATAAACTACTCCAAATTTAACATTTTGCAAGTTTCAAGTTCTTATCCCTAAGGGGTCGAAAAAGTTGATTCATACAGGCGGACAAATGGGAAGACAGCATGACCAACATTGTACAACACCAATGTTTGCGTTATCAGCTTTTTGATAGCTTAATTTTCCAATTAATAACACAAAGTTATTTTCAATAAGTTGTAAAGTTATAAAGTTTATTCCAACAGATGATAAGGCCAACGCTAAGCCGTTTATTCACCCTAAGAGTAACTAATACGATCGCTAAGCTAAATGAAGTGTTGTAGCTACCGCTAAACATTCTCAATAACGAGAGTAAATACTTATGCTAAATAACTGATTAGCTGCAGCAGCCGGTATATAAGCGAACACCCTTTGTCCAGAGAGAGCGAGCGCTGCACAAAGAAAATGCTGTACTATGAGAGCGCTGCTAACTCCGGCTGTTGCAGCTCAAACTGCACTTAACAGAGTGTGGATATCTAATTTAAATTAACAATAAGCTATTTATATTAAGCCACGCAGGGCTCCAAATTCAAGTAGAAAAACAATTCATTATCATTTTCTTCTTTGCTGCTACAGCCACCAACCAATATACTATAATACCTTCGGTATCAGAGTTTAAACAGACCCAGATAAGAAAACTGTTCCTGTTCCAATGAAAGGCTATGCCTTTTCATCACATCCAAAAAATTAGGCATACAATCGATTGTCTTTTCATTAATAAAATGTCTTAAGCAACTTCCCCATTCTGAGCTTCATTATTTAATTATTCATTTATTAAATGTGGTCTAAATTGGTATACAATTTTAAAAAAAGTTTTATGCAACAAAATTTTTTAATTATAATTCAATTTACAAATTATATGATTCAAAATTAAAAGTCAATAATTTTAATTTGAAATTTAATGTAAAGAACAATAAAATAAGGGATATGTTTTATTATAATGCAAAATGGTTCAACATTTATTTAAAGCATTGAGGAAAAAGCAGAAGAAAAACCCCAACCTCACCAGTATTTTTAAATGTTAGTATAAGGAAAGTAAAAAATAAAGAAAGGTAGGAGATAAAGAAAAATAAAATATAAGAAAATCTTTTGAACCTGTGGAATAAAATAAGTTATGTTTGCATTTCTTTGTAAAAACCGATTGAAAATTGTGTTATGAATAACAACTAAGTACGTAAATATAGTTCGATGATATATGTATGTATGATAATTTTGTTTCTGGATTGTTACTTTAATTTGCAAACTCTTAGTTTTACATATGCAAGCGATATTAATTTTCCAGCTTAGTCGCCCCACAAATGGCGATTGCCTTGATGATCAGTTCATCATATCTGGATACAACGCCAATTTCAAAATACCTATGCTCTGTGGCATTAACACAGGTCAACATAGTAAGTACACAAGTCACCGATCAGCTGATTTTTCATTGATGCTTTAATTTGCTATTTAAGTTTATGTGCATGTCGGTGACTCCAGTGAGAGCAAGATATACCTATCTGTGTTTGTCAAGGTCTCTAGTGGCCAGCGATCCTTTAACATCAAGATCAGTCAACTGGAAGATGATCTTGCGCCTATGAATTGCCTGCAATATTTCAGCGGTGGTGATGGTATAATCAAATCCTTCAACTACGATGTGGATGGCAGTATTGTGGAAAGTCGCGAGGCAACGTACCTGGTTAGTAGTTCCCAACAAGCATAAGCATACATGGTAATTATGTATCTGCCATTTGTAGAACAATATGAACTACGCAGTATGCTTGGCACGCTCCAAGAATGTGTGCAGCATTAGCTACAGCATCGAGCAACGTGGTGGAGATCAGCCCGACTTTCAGCTCCTCAACAAGGATGAGGGTAAGCTCAATTTGTTGTAGAGTTGAATTTAAGATTTTTGTAGTCGAACTGTTCTCAGCTGAAAATGATCTGGTGAGTGATGGCCAGGCTGGCGCTGGCATCTTCAATTGCCCGGACGACTTCATAGCCATCAATTCGGTTCGGCTGTGCGGGGAGCGACTGAATGATGGCACCGAGAACGAGGATTTTACCATGCATGCCACAGTGAGGGACATTGCCTCCGGTCCCATTGTGTTGCCCTTTCGCACCGATGCCGAATATGTGGGTCGCGGATTTCGTCTGCTTTACAAGCAGGAGTTGTGTGTCTGACATGGATGCTACGGTTGTGCTACGGTTATGGTTACCTTTACTGTTACTGTTCCCATATGCCGTTGTTTGCATTAAAGTTTTTGGAATATGTTACGCTTTCCTGCGAATCTCGATTCGACTGCAGGGCGAATGGACTGGGTTGCTATGGGAAAACTTAACATGCATGCGGACATTTCCGTTCCCAGTGCTGTGTTAATGTGTTTTATGTATTTCAGCGTTTTGGTGGCTTAGTTTTGGCACCGCCCACCCACTGTTGACTGGGCGGTCTGCAGTCGGCAAGTTCGTAGTTCACAGTGCTGTGCGCGTTGGTGTCGGTTGACAGGTTTATTTCCAGATATCTCGCCTTGCCGAAACTATGACGAAATCTATAACTTGCCGCATCGTAGTCGTCGAAGTTGCATTTGGAGCTAAAGTCCAAGAGTCGCAGTCGTCGCCAGGGCCGTCGTCGTGTTGGTTTCTATGCTTAAATTTGTAATAAATTTGATTTTTTCCTTTCGATTGCGAATTTTCATTGTTCCTTTTGGTCGTCGTTTGATAAAGTCACAATTAACCCACGCCTTTTTCGTAGCGGTACTCTTACATATATTTGCATATCATTTTGATTGTTTGGAACGCTGTCTGCGCCGCTGACATGGTGATGACTAAAAGTGTGCAGCACCACCATCACCACTGGCAAACACCACAACAACAAAAACAACCAGCAATCATAAAACACACAACAACAAATATTGCATGCAAACGCTTTGAAGTTTGTCATCAAATGGCTTCTAAAGCCATGCGGCACAGTGGATCAATTTAAAGTTTTAGGTATTATTATTATTCGAAGGGCTACCATTCAGCTTTTGCTCAACATTAATTTCCCTTAAATTATATATATATATATATATATATATATATATATATTTTTTAATTATTTTTTTTTATTAAAAACTCATAAGTAATGCTTTTTCATTGTACAGTGCTTAGAGCGCTGCGACTCTAGCACAAATAAAACCGTAAAGTCGAAAAGTATAAAATAAAAATCCCTTCGGGGCGTAACGTGCACTACATTAGAAATTGAAAAGACAGACAACGACGACATCGAAGTCGCTTTGGACTGGGCCATAAAAAGAAAACATGAGAATCTTTTTGCCATGCAATGCAAAGTCACAAAGTGGCCGCAAAGCCAAAAAAACGCCGCTTGCTGGATATTAGAAATACAGAAAAAAGGAGAGGAAAAATCAAACCTTCGGCTCTTTAGTTAATTTTGAGGAGAGTTATAAATATTGTTGTTTTCTTTTTTTTTTGTGAAGGTTTGAGGGGAGTTCAACTGCCACAGAGCGTGCTTGGCAACGCCTTTTGTCACAGTTGCGACCGACTCGTCGCTGTTGTCTGCCGGATTGAACAGCGCTGTTGGGGGTGTGCGATAGCGAGATCTGTGGCAACATTTGTGCATTTGCATAAGTTAATCAATTCGCAATGAGGCAAAAGGTGAAAACTATGCGATTGTCGGGATTATCAGATCTTAATCGCTCTGTTAACTGTCAGCAATCAAGCCAAATTAATGTTGAAAATGTCCGTTGAACGGTAATCGCTTCATGTCTTTTAATTGTCAGCACTCAACCCCCCACACACCCGTTAACTACAACAACAACAATAGAGGCTTACAGCGGGCACAACATGCCCAATACAATAGCCGCTGGCGGTCAGTTAAAGACATTCGAGGCGGCATACCGGAGATCACAATCTCAATCGCAACAACAACAAGCAAACAAGAAACGCTAAAGCATTAAAATGCCAATAAAATTTTGACAATACATTATACAAATGCAAACTTTATTAAATCGCATGGCAGCGTTGCGGGATTTTAATTGCCTGGTTATTGATTTAAAATGCATTCAAAGATACTGCCAAATTAATTTCGGCTTAAAACAGTGATCAGTTAGGCGATCAGTTGTCTGTGAAGATGAACGAGCACTAAACTTTTTCTCAACACGACAAGAACATATGGAGAAAACCCTCTAAATGATAATTTAAAAATCATTTCACCTCTGTTTGGCTGTTACTATTACTTATGCGCCATTACAACTACGCCCTTTAGCAAAGACCTGAATCATACATTTACCCAGATACTCAATGTTGCTTACCTAACTCATCAACCAAGGACCGAATCCTGCTTATTCGCTGATTAAGATGGTATACAGAGTATGTTGCGTTCGTGCAATGTTCTTCATGCTGCCTGTCCGTCCGTATGACCACAACTTTATTCGACATTCGACGAGATATCGCCTCTTAACTTGGAAATTATACTACTCTGTGCCAGGGACAGACAAAGTGTAAAATTGGAGTGGAAAATCGATAATCGCAAATCGATAACAAAATCCAAATGACACTTTTTGTAAGCTACAGCCACTAAATTTTGAAAGTATTTTACTGGTAGCGCCCTTGAAAGATCGATAATATAATGGAATGACCACGCCTTACAAAACCGATACATCTGTTCGTGTAAATCGATAAGGCCATGTATCTCATCGAATTTGAGAGCTGGAGTCTCCAATTTTAATAGGTTATATATGTTGCTGATAGGTATGTCGCTACACCCTGTTCTTTGTTATCTGTTATCCGCTGGCATTACGTATGTTATCAAAGTATTTCGTTGTCGGTTACGCCTGACTGCAGCGTTCTCTCTTGTTTTTACTTGGTGTATTGTGCTCTGAAGTATGGGAGTATAACCAAAATAAATGTTATCATCGATGTCTGTATGTATTTAAATTTAATAATTGCTGATGCTCTCCAATTTAAAGTTCTTCACACATCGTTTTAAATCGCACGTGAAAAGTGAGAATAGAAAATACGACTCAAGACCTACACTAGCTGTGTTTAATCACTGATACTAAATTTATTGTCGGTGCTTAATTTTCGGTTATATAATGAAGCAATTTTCATACCTGCTGCATTCTTGGGCTGCTTGTCTGCAATCAATTTATTTGACTGCTTGGCAGTTAATCATATGGCCACGACGCCGTCTTGTAAAGTCTCCTATTTGCATAAAATATTGGCACCCCATTGTAATTCAATATAATTAGTCATTGTAAACTAATGAAATGTCTTGCGCGGTATTAATGGGCTTGTCAATTGATTTGGCTGGAACCACTAAGTAGTAAACAAATTTTCAGGCCTCAATTAAAATCACTTACTGTTAAGAAAGTGCTTGTAGCATGTACAGTGTCTGACTGCTCAAGGAAACCAGTGCCAAAGAAAAAAAGTAATTGCCTGTCATAAGCTAATTATTCATTATTCTTCATAAATTCCAAAGACCTATGGTACATATGTATATTAACCACCAAAATGAATATATGACCCTAATAAACTGAGGTAGGATTATGTAAAAAAGTACCCTATTTTTTTGTTTACCGCTTATTTCGAGCAGGTACATTATGGACATTATGGAGTATTTTCGGTATAAATAGATCAATCCTTCGTAGTCAATTTAGTTATATCCTGCATCTCGGGTGCAATAAGCCAACAAGGACTATGGACGGACTTCCACTGAGCAACAGAAACTCATCCTGGAACACCACAAAAATAGATATTCACATCGCCAAATAACTGAAATGGTCAAAGCAACTCAAACATGTATAACATCATTCGGCGCTTCGTCGACGCAAATCGGATTGAGGGCAAGGGCAGAATGGCACCAAACCCGCTTTTCACCGAAGAGGAGGATCGGAGGATCATCAGGAAAATAAGGGCAAATCCCAAGCTATCGACTCCAAAAATGACTCAACAGGTGCAGGATGAAATGGGGAAAAGTGCTGTGTGGAAACTGTGCGCATGGTCCTGCGCAAACTTCAATGTCCGAGTAACACGGAAAAGTCCTTTATAAGCGCATCAAATAAAGGGACTAGGATGACGTTTGCCAAAACCCACGTATACAATGATTTGGAGTTCTGGAACACAGTCATATTAGCAGATGAGTCCAAATTCATAATTTTTGGCTCGGACGGACGGAATTATGGGTGGCTACAATGCAATACTGAACTGAATTCGAAACACATATGGCAGGCAATTACTTTTGCCTTTGACACTGGTTTCTTTGAGCTGTGAGCTGTGTTTGCGTGTACACAACCTGCGGAAGCGGGCATTAGCTCTTGAAATAACCACCAAAAATGTGGCCCACAAAGAACTGAAAGATGTGATGCGGCTCTAGCTCCAGTTGCAGTCAAGAAAGAGGTGTTGTTGCATCGTGCACAGCACAAGAAGGAGACTAACGCTCCCGTTCAGCTGAGAAAGGAAACTATTGACTTGCGCAACAACGTGCAAGAGGCAACAGCAGGTGCAGCAAAAACTGCAACAACAACAGTAGCCCTGTCCAGTTGACGTCTGGATGAAGTGGAGTATATTGATGCGGATGATGGGTAGAATCTGATTTTGGTCACTGAATACGTAACCGATATTTACGACTATCTTTACGGGGTGGAGGAGCAGCAGCCCATCTACCCGGATCACTTGCAACATCAGCCGGAGGGTTCATATAAGATGCGTGCCATTCTCATCGAGTGGATCAACGAAGTGCATTTGCACTTCCATTTGACAGCGGAGACCTTCCACTTGGCCGTCGCATTTATCGATCACTATCTGCAGGTGGTGAAGGACACCAAATACAAGAATCTACATCTGGTCGGCGTCTCCACGCTGTTCATAGTCACCAAATACGAGGAGCTCTTTCCGCCGGCCATGTGTGACTTTGTCTACATTACGGATGACACGTATACGGCCCACGAGATAGAGAAAATGGAGCTGCTAATACTCAAGGCGATCGATAACAATCTGTCGCATCCATTGCCCATCCATTTCCTGAGGCGCTACTCAAAGGCAGCCGGCGCTGATGATCATTATCATGCCATGGCCAAGTACTTCTCAGCTAGCCTCAGCCAGCTATAAGCCCTCCGAGATCGCTGTACTTGCTCAATGGCAATGCTCGTGCTCCAACGGGCTTCAATGACAGGCACTGGTCACCGACGCTGGTGCACTACTCGAGATACACTGCTGCCCATTTGCACCCGATTACGCAATTTTCAACAAGTATCCGTCAAACAAGTTACATAAGATCGCACTGAGCACGGAGCTGCGTGATCCGTGGTCCCAAATGACTTTAGTCGAATGCAGTTCTCAGTTCTGGGCTGCAATTTTAAGTTTAGTTCAATTTGTTTTCTTTTTCGCTTAATTTCTTTAGTTATGTGTGAACAATAAACACAATTTATTATGTATGCATATAATATTGTCCAATGTATGCGTCTGCATTTTTTCCTTGGGGATGATCATCCCCGTTCTAAACGCTTGCTCGACAATTTTATGCGAGTTTGTTGTTTTTGGCTCAGACAGAAATATTTTGTTTACTGCATCTATACATGTATGTCCATGTACATATGTATGCTGTATGTAATTTTATGAAATTATGATGAGATGAGATGTGGATGTGTTGACACAGAGATCACAGAGGAGCTAAATAATGACGCATGAGCGCATTTGCTGGCTGAACATATCGGCGTTGCCTTTAAGTAAGTTACTACTACTTTCCCCAATTTAATATGCATAATAATATTATTGTAATAAGTTTTATAAATTGTGCTCGACATTGGAAACTTACTAACAAAATACAAACTATTCTAGATTCAGAAGTTCCGCAACCAAATAAGTAATACAAGTGGTTTCAATAATCTTAAGACATCACATGTTGAAATTAATATGAAGCTTACATAAGTATATTTGTGAGATCAGAGACGAACCGTTTTGTTACTCCAATTTGCAGATACAATCTCCATGAAATAAACATAATTTCTTCCATATGCTCTCCACGATTGACGGGTCAAGCAATAAATGATCAAATATCTGGCGTTTCATCATCTCGCTTAGAATAAAGGCAAAGCTGCAAACATACCTAATATTCCATCTTGAGAGTAATGGGTATCTTCCTGCATTTAACCTGCATTTCCCTCTCTGCAACCATTTCGTCAAAGACCGTTGGCAGTTCGTGATCAATGCCAAAGTTAGGTATTTATAAAATTCCGTAACTTTTGATTATAATCTTAGGTATAGCGTTTTGCAGCCAAGAAAAATTGGTTCTGGCTTAAGGCATACAAGTAAGTTAAGTGGGAATGTCATTAGAAATCATAACTGTTAAATAAAAATTCATGTATGTATATTAATGCAATAGCCTTAGACCAAACTTTAACACACTGGATTATCCAACTGAGTCCACTGTTAACTCAAACTTCTCTTCTCCACACAAATAGTTGTGAAGGGTTGTACGTTCTGGATAATTCATTACTATAAATGCGATATAAGATTCAATATAACTCCACAATATTCTTATGTTGTCATCTAACCTTTCCCATTTTAAATTTCCTGCTTTCACTTTTAAGCTTAGAAACTTTTTCAAACATTCTGCGGAATAGTCAAATTGATGGTCCACTTACAACACTAAATTCCATTTAGAAAAAAAACCTGCTCTTTCATTAACAACTTACTCGACTAGTTCCTAAATTTGATAACGTATTTGCATTTGTAGGTATGGCCACCATACTATAACCCCATATAAAATGATTGATCTGATGATTGAAAATATTTGGAGACATATCCCACTTGAGTCTAACGGACTTCCTACAGATATATAAAACCACAAGAGAATAAATTTTGTATTTCCTTGTGACAGAACAAGTTCTGTTTTAGTGGAATTTAATCTGAACATATTTGCCCAGGATGACAGTATTTATACTTTGATACCGAAGGGTTTATGCAATGTGCGTCTTGCTATCTGTCTGCCTGTCCGTCTGAATGAACACAACTTTTCGACACCCTTAGACGTAGAGACTTGAATCTTGGAACATATATTGGTCTGTGCCGGCGTCAGACAAAGTGTAAAAATTTGAGTGCTACGTCCACTAGGTAACTCGATAAAATCGATATCCGCTTATCGATAAGGCCACATATCTCCCACATTTTTAAGGCGACAGTCCCCAAACTTGGTAGGTAGGTTGTTGGTCATTCTTCAAAAATCAGGATATATCACGCCCGGCCCCACCGCCCCCAGGCAACCGAAGCTAAAAATTGTAAATGATAACACACATATAAAAATAATGAATTTGGACTCATATGCAAATATGACTGTGTTCCAGAACTCCAAACCCTTGTCCAAATGGGTTTTGGCAAACGTCATCCTAGTCCCTTTATTTGATGCGCTTATAAAGGACTTTTCCGTGTTACTCGGACATTGAAGTTTGCGCAGGACCATGCGCACAGTTTCCACACAGCACTTTTCCCCATTTCATCCTGCACCTGTTGAGTCATTTTTGGAGTCGATAGCTTGGGATTTTCCCTTATTTTCCTGATGATCCTCCGCTCCTCCTCTTCGGTGAAAATCTTGTTTGGTGCCATTCTGCCCTTGCCCTCAATCCGATTTGCGTCGACGAAGCGCCGAATGATGTTATAAATGGTTGAGTTGCTCATATTGACCATTTCAGCTATTTGGCGATGTGAATATCCGTTTTTGTGGTGTTACAGGATGAGTTTCCGTTGTTCAATGGTAGTCCGTTTGTCCATAGTACTTGTTGGCTTATTGCTCCCGAAATGCAGGATTTAACTAAACTGACTACGAAGGATTGATCTATTTATACCGAAAATACTCAACTTTAGGTAAAAAATCCGGGTTCTATGGCTCCCAGGTGTCCATAATGTACCTGGTCCAAATAAGCTGATACCTAAAAATAGGGTACTTTTTTGCATAATCCTACCTAGCAGGTGGGGAAACCTCTACTAACTGCTATATTCCATAGGTGAGGTGACAGGACTCCCCTCTGCTGACGTACCCGAGAGTATACCGAATGCCACGTATTTTAATAATATTGGTAAGTAAATCCAAATCGATTTCTTTAAAGACTCAATGGGATTGCCACTATCTCTTTATTATGCCATAACGCTTTATAGGCCTCGCAAGAGCCGTATTGAATTAACTGAAATTTATTATTCTGTTTTCTTGTATCTGAAATATTTTAACATTATTAACATGTACATCAATTAATCAATTAATTCTAAATCTTCAGTCATTCTTGGTAATTTGTGATATATATTACCTTTAGTTAAATATAAATTGTTCGACCGCAAAAAGCGAAGGTACTGAACAAATTAAGATTTCTGCTCCTAAATGTGGCTTCGGTCCAGAATGCAAAATTAGTTGAAAGAAATTCATTTCATAATTAAATTATTCAGTATTCACATGAAATAATAACCCAGATTATTAATCATTCATATAAGTTATATATGCAATTTTCGACCGCACACAGCGAAATCAAAAATGCGCTGAACAAATATTCAGCAGTAATGGTCGCCTTTTGCTGAAATATACATAGACATAGATATAGACGCAGACATAGTCCACAAGGAAGTCTCATATTGATCTTATTGCTATCATAGTGATAGATTAGAGCATTCGGATTTTGTTGTTCTAATAATAATAAAAAATGAATTAAACATATACCTGAATTCGAAATAAAAGCTTCCTTGTAGCGTGCACACATATGGCGTGTGCCAACTTTTCAATACTTCGCATCTTCATCATTTACTTATATTTTCATGAAATTCATTTGATTGTTTTATTTTTATAATTGTATTTAGGTTTATTAGTGTTTCACCGTACAAACCCATAATCATAAGAATTATCTCCGCTCTCACTTCTCTTTACGCTCCTTGCTTAATAATGTATCTAGTTTGAGTAGCCCTCGTATAATCATTGGCGATCAATATACACAAAAGATATTTGGAAAAATTTAACACGCAAACACAAAAAAATTAATCACACACTTTCATGGGCATTCATCAAAATATTAACTCTTACAGCCAAAAAAGAAGCCTTTCGAAAGTTTGTTTGTTGATTGAGCGCCAGAATTCATTGCATGTAAGAGATCTTAGCCAAGTGCCAAGCAAACGACACTTGAAACGAGACGAGAATGGAGCGGTAAGAGTCGACTTGCATGGGCAAGGAACAACTGGATAGAAATGGAGAGGAAGTGTGGCTGAGACTGTGGCACAAAAAGGTGCATAAATCGCGTGAAAAATGTGAAAGAAAAATGCATTTTGACACTAAAGCAAAATGTATCTGTTAACTGGCAGTGCGTTAAAGCACGTTGACTAGATGATAATTATGAATATGAAAAATTAATGATAGTCACAGCATGGTAACAGTTGCACGCACACACAATGGACGATGCGAATGCGTAGATTAAGTATACGCTACGTTGCCCATTTGGACAACCTGGCCAACTATGCTTGTCAGCGTCAATTTCGCATCGCTTATCGGTTAGTTATACAAACACAAACACGCACAAACTGAAAGAGAAAGATATATAGATAAATAGAGAGAGGGAGCGAGAGAGCGAGGGAGTGAGAGAAACAGAGAAGAGAAGTGGCTTTCCACTCGTGGCACTCTTGGTTTTTTAATTTTTATTATTCATTGGCTGCATTTGGCTGAAATTTTCAGTTATGGCTGTTATTTTGCATTTCTCTCTTGTCGGTCGGTCGGTCTTTTGGTTTCTTGGCGTCTCGTTAAGTTGGTGCGTGCATTTTTCATTGGCTCAGTAGCCGGGTCACTAGCAAAACTTTCTATCTTTCAGTCTTCGGGCTCCTGTAGCCTATCAAGTTGAAACTTGACTTTCAGCCTAATCGCCCATCTGCCGTTTGCGGTTATTCGCTTAAAGATGCGCCAAGAGTCACAATCCCAGTCCTTGTCCCAGTCACAGATCCAGTCGCAGTCATAGTCCAACTCTGAGACCCGCTTCTTGTCTGCGCTCAATGTGCGTGTGCTGTCTTTGAGTCTGGCTCTCCAATTGCTTGAGATTACCAGAAATCACTGGTGAGTTGCATTTATGTACCGCACATTAATTTAATTTGTATTCCGTTTATTTATTGCATTTACTTTTATCACTTGATACTTCTTTTGCTAAAGTTAAATTGCCGACTACCTTGACTTTGACTCTGACATGGCATTAAGTAATCGCTTTCCAGTTGCAGTTTATTCACCTCCGTTGCTAATTATCTAGTAATTAAAACTTGACCATTAACGGAAAGTGCTTACTTAAATGCGCTTGTAAAGAAAAGTTGTGATTAACCTGTGCAATTGGTTTGATATTAGTTAAAGTTAAATTAACGGGTAATTTGGGAACAGTAATGTATTCAGTAGCCGGCTTGATGGTCGTAAGCGTTGAGTGAGCAAAAACTCATTCGCTTATACGAAAAATCAAGACGCGGGTTCGAATTCCGCTGTAGGCATGGTTGTTTTGTAGTTTAGTCTTTTCTTCTTATTCTTCTCCTATCTCTCTGTCTCTCTGTCTTATCATTCTTTCTTTGAGATCTACGGTATCACAACGGGCCAAAACTGGCCTAAGTGTCCCGAACTTGGTCGGCAACCGTTAAAACCTAACCTAACCTAATGTATTCAGTGATTCTAAATTTGTCATGTATCGAAATTGGACCAAAGAGTGCAATTCACTACAGATATCTGTAAATGAATCACAACAGAACGAATATGTTTTAAATTACACACATACATAAATATGAAATCAAGTAAAGATGATGAAATATTTATAAAAATGTTACCATTGTAAAGACTGCAAAAAAACCATTGATGAAAACCAAGATTTTACACTCTACTTCTAAAACTAATCGAAATATAAGTTTATGCAATATAGTTTTCTAAAAAAACTTCGGACAGGATTATTACAATCTGCCCTCCACATTTGATAAGTATACATCTAAAATTGTGGCAAATATTTAACAATTTAATTTTTGTATTGTGAAACCGAAGGTATCATATTATATTGGTTTTGTGCAATGTCCGTCAAGCTGTCTGTCTGTCTGTCCGTCTGTATGAACGTGCCCAGACAAAGTGTAAGAATTGGAGTGCTACGACCACTAGGCTAGGAAATCTATAAAATATTCGCAAATCGATAAAGCCACAGATGGCGTAGGCGGTGGTGTCTACTCTGAGCAACACAACAACAGCAATCCTTCAGTCTTCCGACACACTGCAGTGTTTATCAGACTGAAGTATAAAATAAGCTCAAAGTCAGCCCAGGCAATGACATATACATTCATATCGTCCAATTCGGTAAAAAGCTATCGCAAATCCCTGTATGAGATTGCTAAGCAGCATGTTATCAGCCTGATATGAGTGGCAGGTCACCAGCACATTGAAGGCAATTGAAAGGCTGGTGAGCTAGGAAGGAAGGGAACCTCCTCACGGATAAGGAAGGTGTTAGAATGCATATAGCTATCATGAATGATAAGTGGCGAAATGCAAAATAAGGGTAGCATAGTACACCAAACATGGCCAATATTAATACAAAACACAGAAGAGAGCTATGTAATCTCAGTCTTACAAACTACTCTGCAGTAATCTATGCTATAACAAGACACTGGTTGATCAGTATTCATTCCAATAGACTCCAGGTGCTATGATGGCTTTCTTTAGAAGCTGTAAAGAAGAGGAAGAAACTATGATCTGATGACTTTTTTCCACGAATGGATATAAACGCTGTACTTATACACCTACATCACATTAAAAACGATTGATTGATTGAAGAAATTTGAGTTTTAATGTTATTATTTGTTTAGCAAATTAAGTAAATGATCAAAGCAAAAATAGATTTAATCCGCTTTCGATTTAATGCCATCTTAGAAAATGCTTTATTCTGGTTGATTAGCAGGCCACAGATTATTTCCAGTTGCATTCATTGCAAAGGCATTTCTTTGCCCCAGTCAGTAAAGATTTTTCGGATGCAAGGCTGACAAAGTCGATTCGTTAGTCAGCAACTAAGCACAGACTTTTAAGAAGTTGGCGATGCTTAAAAACAGCTTCATCTTCAGCAGCGGTTGCGCCCCAGGGTTATTTGTGCGATTTTTTTCTTTACCTGTTTTTGAAGTCATTATCGTGGTTAGCGATGCTCGTAAAACATGTTTTTTCAATTAAAAATCCAAGAAATGCAATTGTCCGCTAACACACCAAAAGTACCACCAACAATAACATATCCCAACTCTCAGTTTGCGTATTGTTCAGTGTAAGTAAAATCAAGAGTCTGAGACAGAGCCAAAGTCGGTGCTAGTGTCAGTGCTGAAGGCGAAGACTCAGTTGAGGCAGTTATTCAACTGGGTTATGTTAGTCACTGGTGGCCGTGGGGCCTGTGTGCTTTGCCATCATCATCAACATGAGGATGATGATCATCATAATCAACTCTTGGTAGGTATGGCGAGCGTGTGATTTGATGTGGCAACTGTTAATATGACAAATTAATTTGTTACCCGGATTTGCCATTGCACCTCGAGAGAGATCGGTGAATGGATATGGTGTATTTACGACAGGTTGATTATGGAAAGGACTCAAGAAGATAATTGGCTGAGTTTAAGAGAAAAGCGACATGATGCTGATGCATTTTTTGCTGGAATTATTTTTATAATATTTATATGGTAAACTAAACTGAAGGTGCGTCATTTACCCATTTTTAAATAGTTAAGATAAATTAAATTATTTATATCAACGCAAAATTCAACAATATTGTAAGAACAAACTTAATCTATTTGAAACACAAACAGATAAGTTATTAGAAAATTTTCGAAATTCACTGAAGTGTCTGGACAATAAAACACAATTTTAAAACTGTAATATTGATAATATAAAAATAAATTGAATATAATATATTTTGAAATTAATAACAATTATTTATGCATTTAGAATTTTAAATTAAAATTAAATATAATCAAAAAAGCGAAACTATCTTCAGAATAATAAACTATATAATAACTATAATTTTGTATACTGTTTTAAAATACCTACTCTCCCGTTCTGAGTCTCTCAAAATCACACATATCAATGTCTCTGACAGTCTTAAAGTCACTTCCTTAGAACCACAGCATTAATGTTAAAAGCGCTTCTTATCTCATATTTTATTACACTTACTCTAGTATATGACTATTGATTATTTTAAGTCTTAAGCTTTGAGTCCGTTATTGTAATACGATCTCTGGGAGTATAGATAGCATATTTTCAGACATGCTTCCTTAAAATGGAACGTCATGCTATTCAGAATACCATAAATTTACCAAGACAATTACAAGTTGCTTGCATAAGAGACTAATACGCGTACTGCAGCAATAAACAAATGACAATTATTGCTGCACTGCATCAAAATTTTCCGTTAGGCGCGCCAAGAGAAGAAAGATAAGCTTATCGCCAACGTAATAGCTGCCAGGCAATAAATTCTCCTTATGAGCCCAAGCCGCGTGTGGCAATAATTTTCGCACACTGAGCTACCGAAAAGACACAACAGCAAAAACAAAACAAAAACAAAAAAGAGGAGAAAAAATTGTGTATGAGATGAAGACTGAGGACGGAGGATTGCGGGTAAGACCGAAACGAATCCACCGCCATCCGCGCCCATCAGAAACGCAAGACCAAGTGACGGTGCCACCAATTGCTTTCAATCAAACACAAACTCTGTCATCGATCATTCAGCCGGTTACCCTGACTGCATGACTGCATGACTGCATGACTAGCTGACTATCGTCAATGTCGGATTGGACTCGGCTCCTTTGGGACCAATAAAGCAGGCCGCTGGACCCTGCTGCACACAGCCAGCCAGTTGGAGGATGGCAGCGTGATGACAATTTGATTTGCATGCAATGCAAGTGCAATTATTATGGCAAAGGTGACCAGGAAAGGCAACCTGGCTCGCCCCGGCTCACAACAAGAGCACAAACTCTGTTCATCCATCCGTCCCACCGTCCGTTCGTCCGTCTCTCAGTCTGTCAGTTCAAAACTTACTGAAAGTACGGCTGCTGGGACGGCTATTTTGCATAAATGTCATTATTGTTCCCGCTGGCTCTCCAGACCGCCGGTTTCTCAAACTGATTGACAGTTGAATTGAAAAGCTTGGCGACATTTTTCCTTATTTGATTTGTTGCTGTTGCGTTTGTGGTTGTATTTTCAGTTGCCGCTGTTGCCGGTGACTTGTTGCAAATATGCAGAAATTGGTGAAAATGTTTCTGGCACTTTGCGGGAGCACTGCTTTTATATATAGTTCATAAGTTTTCTTCTTTCCCACTTACCCCTGAGTGTTTTAAGCTGTTGCCCGTCATGTTGCCAAATGTATTTTGTTTAATTAATGTTTGCGCTTGTCGTCAAGTGTGACAACCCGTGTTGTGCTTCGTCGTACTATCGTACATGAACTCTGCGGGACCGAATGAATGAAGTGGGTACTTGACAGGATATGTGGCTGGTACTCAGTCGCCAAGTCACCAAATCGCATTCAGTGATCACAAAATAAATAAATAAACTTTGAAATATTATACATTATAGTTGAATGATCATTTCGTTAATAAGTTTATATGGCCTTGCATTATGAGTTCATTAACAGATGCATTTATTTTTAATTTAGTGGCGCGAAAATTCGCACCTTTCGCGCCACTAAATTAAACAATTACAAATATGTATAAGAATATTTCGAAATTTCAAAACAAAATATCTTTATAATAGAGTAATATATCTCTAAAGTCTTTCATTGTAACCAAGTTTTCTAATCTAAAAATAAATTAAACTTTAAGTATGACAATCTCAATTATATATACATAACATATGTACATATGTATTTCCATATGCATACATATGTACACATTGAAAATGTTTAATTAAAAGCATTCAAATGAAGCAAAACCTAAAAAAGTAAAGCAGCGCTGGTGAAAATTTTAATTTTTTTAATTTATTGATCACACAATATACATGAACCTGTTGCTATATGTACAAACTTATTGACATTTGGGTGAACTGATGAATAACCAATAATATTCATGAAATACTTTTGTGCACGCTTTGCGTTCTTGGAACAGAGTTTTCGAAGTCGCATAAGAACAAGAGCTTCAAGAATTATTGAAAATACAACTTGCCGACTTATTAGAGGAACTGTCAATTTATCCAGCCCAGGCAGTTTAAATATAAAGATTTCGGCTTTCACTCATCTTTGACACAAAAAAGTGGACATTTATATGCATATCAATTTTCAACGAATATTTCGAAATCGCATGGGTCTTAAAACTAATGGTGTCAGTGTGCAATAAGGCACAAAACAAGTATGTTTGTAGGTAAAGAAGTTAACTGATATTAACAGTTTTCTGATCACTTTTATAGAAGTAATCAATTGCGTCCCAGTTCAGCATATGGTCATCCGTGAATTACCAGTATAGATCCAAGCAGCTAGAGTAACAGCAGTATCCAAAGTGCAACTCAACATTTTTGCCAATATGACAACAAATAGTGGCACACATGCAAGCCGGCTTGGCTTCGAGCCAGGTCAACAACAACTAACCAACCACCCAAAAAGCCAAGCGGCAGCAATAGGAAAAGGAACCAATTGCCAGTCGGCCATTCCGCAAAGACTTCTCGGCTGTAAATGAAAAAGCTGACATGTATTGACGGCGGCTTTCAGGCGAGTGAGTAGAAGAAGAGGGCAGGTGTTTAGGTGAGGCCCAAATGGCAGTGGCTGGAAAAGCAACGAGCGACCAAAATGCATTTTCACATAATTACCAAATGAGCTGGAACGCAAATTACCAAACTGAAATTTGAATAGCCAGTCAGACTGTGACTCGCAGTCTGCATTTCTTTGAAAGGCAGCTGCCTGGATAGTTGGCAGGCAGTCAGGCTTGGCAGGCAGGCAATATGAATGGCATTTCATCGATGTGGCCGTTGTCCAAATTAATTGCCTACGCAGTTGTAGTCGCTGCGACGGTGGCGGTAGCCACAACGACCATTGCCACTACCAGTGGCAGCAACTGCACCAACAGCAGCAACAGTAACAGCTAACAACGCGTTCAGTCAGGTTCTTGGCTGTGTGCGGCATAATCATAAAATCCTCGACTTTAATAAACATTTCCACAGAATCTTTAGCATCTCGACAGAGTTGACGTTGTTGGTTAACTCGTTTCTTTATTTCATGCCGTTTAACTCCGTGGCTTATGAGCTGCCGCCAATGCACTGGTCAGAACCTCATATCCAACTTGGTTTTGGTCTCTTGGTTTTTGTTTTGGAATTTGGTCAGTCATTGGCTCATTTATGACCACTATCGCTCCGACTCCCTCATTTGCACATTTGTGGACTTGATTGTTTTGGCAATAAAATAGAAAAATTAAATTTAATGTTACCTGAAAATAAAACCTCTCCCACCAGTCGCAGCAATTACAATTTTTTGTTTTGACTGCTAATGAAAATGTCTTCAAGTATTTTTCATTCTCCAATGCACATTTAGCTACGAGTTTGCAATAGATCAAGTCAGACAATGTTTGTCAAAAGAGGATGGTTTTTGTTAAAGCATAAATAGAATAGGTATGCATGTAGCAGTAGAAAATTTAGGTCAGACCTTGAACGAAAGTTAGTAAGTAGTATGCAGAGTCCTAGAAAGAAATATTGTAGGCTCAGACAAATTAAAATTAAAAACCATTACAAGAATTGTTAACATACCACATATCTGAAATCAATTTAAGTATCAGTAGGTGTTTCATTTTTTAAATTGTAATATGTTGAAATGTTACCTTCCAATTTCAATATTGTTCTAATCCAAATCTAAGCTATTTTTAATTAAATTTTTATCACAATAAAAATTATAGAAAACTATTGGTTTTTAGTCAAAAGTTATTCTACTATTTATACAATTTCATTTTCATTTACTTTATGAAAGTATGGTTGTAAAAAAATGATAGCATTTTTGTGGTTGTCGCAATAAATATTAGCTCAATTTGCTTGATTAATATGTATTGAATTTAAAATCATTTTAAAATTCATAATATACTAGAGTATACTCCATATTGAATTAATTAACAGCTCTTACTTTTGTATTGAGAGATGAAATACATAAATTATGTGACTCTGAAAAGTCGTTTAACTTACAAACAAATACATGAAGTGTAAATGCAAATTTGTCTTGCCGAAAGCACTTGTCAGCGAACTAATAGCCTGCCCTGCCAAACCAGATCAAAGCTGTACCCACAGCTCCTTGACATTTGGCGCCAAGTATCCCGAGCCGTACACAGAAAAAATTGTCTGTAGATTCCCTGCCCCCGCTAACACCCACTCCCAATTCAACACTTGAGCAGACAATGGGCGAGTGCACAAGGCACGCAAAGTTCAGAAGCATGCTCGATACATACATAAGTACAATGCACAACATAATGAATAGCGAAGTGACCCCCGTTAGCCGTAAATGTCAACTGCGCGGCTAATGACGTCACATGCAAATACGAACGAGTATGTCAAGTTGAAAAGCGACCGCAATTAATAAAAGTAGCTGCGACGAAAAGTACTTACTCACTTACTGTGTGTATCTATCAGATACTTCTGTGGGACAATGCAGCCGGCACATGCACTATGTATGTAATTAAAAATAACAGCAATGCATCATCGAGTGTAGCAAGTTCACCCGCTGGCAACTTAAGCATGATGACACTACAATGATAATTTCGCCCCACCTCGAAGGGGTACCTCTCTCTGCTACCCAAATGAATACCAATAATGTATTGATGTTGCTGCACTTGACATTTCGCCGCTACATTTTATAGCCCTTTTCCTTTATTCGCATGACAAAGCAGTCTTGCCTTTGGTTTTCCGTTTTGTTTGTTCAGACCATAAAAGATATATATAAAACAAAAAGAATAATAATAATATCAATCAGCTGCAGCAGAAGACAGAGGACGGAAACCACAAGCAACAATTTTACTTCAGTCATAAAAATTAAGCTGAAAATTTTCCTCAACGCGCAATGCAAAAATCGAGATGCAAACCAGAAGATAGAAGATACTCAAAACATACACAGATACATACATAACTATAAACACAATGACCGCACTGTCGGAAGCTGTAAAACCTGATGTATTGTGATGACTCAAAAGTGCAATTACGTCAGCGGTGGCTGTCTTTATAATGTTGTTTACGAACTGTACATTAACGTATCTAATTGTAGAGAATTGTCAAAGCAAAAACCGACAACAAAATAAAAAATCAAATGAAAGAAACGACTTTACAACTGCTTGGGCAAAATTCAAGAAAGGTTTGTTAAGATAATTTAATCATACCACCCTCATGCCTCTGTGCAAGTTGCAAGCTAAGAAATAAATTCGATCAAGCTGCAATAATTATCCATATCAGCAAGTCCTCGGTAAAACAGTCAAGCCAAATAAATTTGTAACTTATATAAACGAAAGCGAAAACGCAATTACGGCAATCAATAAACAAATAACTTTTCAGCTGCCACCAATTCCAAATGCAATCGGAACCCACCTTTTGAAGGTGAGCCAGGAAACTGGCGAAAAAGACGCAGTCGTAATACTGCATCATTGTTTATTGTGTGGGGATTGCGGGGTTGAGAGTGTTCCCTCTGTTGCCTGTCGCTTATAACAATGACGTGACAAAACAATGGCAACGGCAAAGTTTTGGCGTGCTGATTTACAAGGATACAACAGCCTTGCCTGGTGCAGACCTGTGGGTCTGCCATTTACTATATGAACCGATATTCTATATGGTGCACCGGCCAGGGTGCAGGGGTGGCTGCAAGTCCGTATCGAGTGCATGGGC
This sequence comes from Drosophila cognata, assembly GCA_035041535.1. Classification (NCBI taxonomy): domain Eukaryota; kingdom Metazoa; phylum Arthropoda; class Insecta; order Diptera; family Drosophilidae; genus Drosophila; species Drosophila cognata. The sequence goes on from JAWNLC010000252.1 coordinate 127,994, forward strand.
TGGGGCCACTTTGTTTTGTGCCGACACTTCCGTTTGGCTTGACTTCGAAATTTGTGCCATGACACGAATTCGATGGCGCTAAGTAGTCAACTTTATTGAGATTGAGACATTATGGACTTGAAGGCTACTCATCGAGACTAGTGGGTGGCTGACTTACTGGCTGGTTGGCTGACTGGCAATTGGTGTCAAGCTGTGCATGTTGGGTTCAAGTGACTGTTGGCATAAGTAGAGCAGGTTAACGATGGCCCACCACAATCAATAGTTGCAAAATTTTAGCAAAGCGGATAGTAGTCGAGTTAAAGCCAAGTTTGTTTGGCTTTTAATTGAATTTAATCTGTGCAGGGCCAAAGGACATGCCGCAAGATTATGATGCACTAACTGCTGACGATTTTGCAAACTTCTTAATGCCATGCTTTTTTTCAATTCCAAAGACATTTTATTGGAAAATCATAAACGCAAAAGGTTGTGCATAATTTTTGATATTTTAACAGTTTGTAGTTGTTTGGTTGATGTCACCTAAAATATGAATTCAAAAAATACTAAGATAATTAAAATGATCAACAAAGGAAACTGCAGGCGTCCATAGAAACCAAAAATGGTTTTCGAATTTAACGTAATGTAAAGTCTACATGCTTGGTCTGAAAAACTTGTGGGATGGTTCGGATGGGGGTGAGCTGAGGACACCAGGCGGGTCGCAGGTTGCGGATAGCTAACTGCCTCCCTTTGGAGAGGTTAGCTGCGAATAAAGTGGCAAATGTGCCCGTGAATAAGCAGTCCCGGACAAACAGCGGGAACGATTATTATTAATCGTACCGACAAGGCGCTTGTGTTGTCGCCTCTCAAAACATAGCCTCACAATCCCCCAAACTCCTGAAACTACTACCTACCCCCATCCTATCCCCACACATCTCACTCCGGGCCGGACTAAGGTGTCAATCGGACCGTGCCGAGAGTCAACTTGGCTGGGGGCCCGGATTATCAAATAGCACAGTTTTTAACGGTGAGCTCAGGCAGATGGTGACCGCCTGTTCTAATCAGCCTTATCCGGGTATCGCAGATCTCTGCTCGGGTGGACAATACTTTCTCTGCAAATCGTGGGCACAACATGCACAAAGGAAATATTACAACTCCACAGGATCTCCCTGCAAACGAAGTCGCAAGACAAAGGGACGACCGATCCCTAGACGGGGGGAGGTCATCGTATGTGGTAGATCATCCTCCACACTGACTCACTCCAATACCAAGGAGGAGCACCCCGACCAACACATCCGGCATCGAGAGCTGGTGGGCAGGCGGCACCTCGGCCGAAAAAGAAGGGTGAGTATCTCCCACCGAGGGGCCAACCCGGTGGGCTGGATGACCCGAACCGTAGAAATCTCAAATGGTCAAATGGTACTTGAGGTACCTCCAGCAGGGAATGGCCCCGGATGGAGCCCTCAAAAAGGCCAAAGAGCCGAGGGATACCACTGTTATGGCACCGGCCCCCAAACGATCCAGCAGCGCGCTGACACCGCCAACGGACACCCCCAAAAGGTGGTGTTCGGCGGCTAATGGCGCTGCGCATGGTCCAGCGGGGGTGCGGGTGACGAAAAGTAAGGGTAAGTAAGGACCTGGACATACGCCCGAGCACATCACGTGCAGCGGCCATGAAACATAGACCTCCAGCTTCCGAGAAACCTCGCCAAATCTACGCGGCGGCGGCCAAGAGGGTCAAGGTGGCAGTGTTGCCTGTGGATTATCCCTAGGTAATGCTAAGCAACGAAGATCTGTCCGCACTAGAAGAGGCGATAGTAGATGACCTCATAGCGGGTCACGCCTCAGGGTGGGACACCACAGTGACGTTCACGGGCATTAATTTCAGGATCGGCCATCTGCTGATCGAATGCTCCAGTGAAAGCTCAGCCAAATGGCTGGGAAGCGTAGTGCCACGACTACGCTCGTGGAAGGGCGTGCCGATATACCGTCACCCCACTGCATCACAGTTTATTGCCCGAGGAGCAAAAACCGATCCACCGACTCCTTGGTGGCCATTCTGGGATTTCAGAATAGGATGGAGACCTCCACGTGGAAAGTTATTACTAGGAGGAATGAGGGTGAAGCAGCCCTCCTAGTAATTGGCATCGACGAGTTATCCAAAAAGATAATCGTCGAGAACGGATATCAGGTCGGCATCCGTTACGGGGATATCCCCAAAAGTGGCCTGAGAAAGAAAATTGGGGGGGCAACACAGCCCGCCCAAATAAAGAAAGAAACATCAATGGATCGCCCAACGGACGGGCCGAGCAGTCAGCCAATAATCATCGACCTGTCGGAAGACCTGGCGGAGGATGAGGAGTTGGCTGACATGACGCTCGGCCCCGAAGAGCTGGGGGAGGCGGAGGACGATAATAAGATCATTACCTTTCAGGAACTGGAGGAGGAACTTCGAGAGGAGGTGGCAGAAGCTGACGTCACGTTGACGGGCAGCGGTGATGGGTACAGCTCCGGGCCCCACTCACCGTGTAAGCTTGAGCCCCTCCTTTAGCAGATGACGGGAGTCATCACAACGGGCCTGGCCCAGGTAAAAATCCACCGTGCTAAAGCAGCCTCGGCTGTCCTGGTGAATATGTTTACCAAACAGCATCTTGGGCTAGCCCTTGTACAGGAGCCATGGGTGAACAATGGCATCAAAGGCCTGTTCACGGCCAGCTCAAAGGTAATATGGGATCAAAGACACCCGACACCCAGAGCGTGTATTATGGTGAGGAAAGACATTAATTTCACTATCCTTTCAGAGTTTCTAACGGGGGACTGCGTTCCCATAGCTATACAGGAGAAGGGAAACACAACCCCCCTAGTGATAGTATCGGCATACTTTGCCTGTCCAACACCGGAAATCGTCAAACTTGCGGAGTACTGCCGAAAGGAGAAGAGGCCGATAATTATCGGATGCGATGCCAATGCGAAACACACCATATGGGGCAGCAGTGACACCAACATGAGAGGTGAATGATTCACAGATTTTATATGTAGTTATAACCTCGAACATGCCAATGTCGAATCCACACCGACATTTGTAACCAGAGTCATCAGCCGGTCCCTACAACCACATATTAGGGACAGGCACGTATCTAAGGAAGAATCTATGTCTGATCATAGAATAATCCTTTACAGAATAGAATTGAATACAAGCAGCAGCAACCCCTGTCGCAACCCCAAGAAAATGAACTGGGAAGGATTCAGGTCGACCTTAGAGCTTAACTCCAGTGGTATTTCAGGTATACCCAGAAATCCATTGGAACTAGAGTGGGACCTCAACAAAAGCATAATGGATGCTTTTGAAGAGAACTGCCCGTTAGGGAAAAAGTTTAAAGAAAAAGACCCCCGTGGTGGAATGACAGCCTGGAAAGACTGCGCCTCACCACACGTCACCTTTTCAACAAAGCGAAGAGGGACGGAACATGGGTCCAATATCGCGAGAGCCTGACCTCTTATAACAAGGAGATTAGGAGGGCCAAGCGAGCAAACTATAGAAAGTTCTGCGAAAGCATAGGAAGTACCAGTGAAGACGCTAGGCTCCATAGAATACTATCTAAACGGATGCCTGACGCAAACGTGGCATTGAGATGTAAGGACAACTCCTTTACAAACAGCAATGCACAAAAACTGAAACTGCTCTCTGAGACACACTTTCCAGGCAGTATACCCTTGCAGGAAGATGATATTGCAACAGCGGATAGCAGACCTAGGCCAACGGCCAACGACTGGGAATGTGCCAAAGCAACGGTCACTACGGAGAAACTAGAATGGGCAATAGGCACCTTCCAGCCCTTCAAGTCTCCTGGACTGAACGGAATATCGCCAGCTTTTATACAACAAAGAGATACTTCTTTGTCCTGTCAGGAGGGTACTCATTAGTAGCCTAGCCCTCGGTTATATACCGAGAGCATGGAGTAGAGCTAGGGTGGTCTTCATCCCCAAGGCAGGGAAGAAAGACATCACCAACCCAAAGTCCTTCAGACCCATCAGCTTGACATCGTTTTTACTGAAAACGCTGGAAAAGCTGGTGGACTATAGATTTAGAAGCACTCTGCTAAAGCAAAGACCACTGCACCCAATGCAGAATGCTTTCAGAGCAGGCAGGTCCACTGACACTGTACTTTACCAACTGCGGCGCACTCTATATGCGGCGACAGCTAGTAAGGAAGAAGCATTGTGCGCCTTTCTAGACATAGAAGGCGACTTTGACAATACATCTCATGAGGCGATTAGAGCTGCCCTCTACAGGAGGGGCCTGGACCCTATCACCAGCAAGTGGATACTCGCCTTGCTAGGGTCCAGACCAGCCACGACATCAACGCATGACAGCACTGTAACAGTCTTAACGACCAAGGGCTGTCCCCAAGGGGGAGTACTGTCTCCGCTACTTTGGAGTCTGCTAGTAGATGAACTGCTTAGCAGACTTGCTACCAGAGATATCCAATTTCAGGGCAAATTTGAAGAAACACTCTGTAACATAGTCCAGTTAGGGCTGCAAATAACGAGTGACTGGTGTGAGGAGGCTGGACTCAGCCTAAACTCCACAAAAACGGTCATCGTCCCCTTTACTAGACGTTATAAGTTACAGAGAATGAGGCAAATAAGGCTATTAGGTAGCCTAGCTGAAATAAGTAAAGAGGTAAAATAACTCGGAATCACATTTGACAGTAAATTTAACTTTGGCACCCATGTAGAAAATGTCATATCAAAGTGCTCTAGAGCATGCATGTCGCAGCATAGCCGGCCATTCATGGGGTACATTACCAAAGATAATAAGATGGCTATACCTAATGGTAGTAAGACCCATGCTAACCTATGGAGTAATAGCATGGGAGGATAGGGCGCGGCTAATAACCGTGCAGAAACAGTTGGTAAAACTGCAAAGAATGGCCTGCATATGTATGACAGGGGCAATGCGCACCTGCCCTACAATGGCATTGGAAGCCTTAATGGAGTTCACGCCACTCCACCACACAATAAGGCTCCAACAGAAAGCAACGCTTATAAGGATGTCAGCTGAAGGAGTTGGGGGCAATCACATCCTAAGCACAGAACAGGTGGTGGTGGGCCCTCGGCTAACATACTATGAGTCCCTGGGAAAGCACAATAGCATATTTCAAGCTGAGGTGTGTGCGATAGGGAGGTGTGCGAAGTTTAACCTAAAGCGATACTATCGGAACGCGGATATATCCATCCTCTCCGATAGCCAAGCAGCAATAAATTCTGTAAAGGGGACAAAAATAACATCCAAAGTAGTCCACGAAGTAAGATCCAAGCTTGACCAACTCGGAACACGCAATAGGCTTACCCTAAGATGAGTTCCGGGTCACAGGAACATAGGGAAGCATGTCCTGAGTCCCAAGGAACCAAGAAACCTTCAACCCAACAAAGATCCTGACAATCGTGCAGGATCTGGGGTTGATGGAAGAGCTGTAGGCTCAGAAAGGGGGCACAATAGACCTTATAGCTCGCAGTGCTGGTTCTCCCCATTTATAATAATAATAAAGTCTACATGGTTTTTTTTTATCCCTAAGTCTAGTAGTGAAAAATGTGTGCAGATGATTTTCTACTTGTACAGATCTTAACTTATTTGTAAATGTTATTTACTTTCTGTAGTTCCGGAAAGCTAAAAATTCGTCAAAAATAATTAAATATTACTCATTACAATAGGATAATTTAAGACTGATGCAATCAAATCATATTTTATGATTAGACACATTTACTGTTTAAAAATTTTAAAGGCCTTTATTCGTTATTCGATTGATGATTCATAAATAGCCGTTAATTTGCCCCACTAAAATATTGAAAATAGTAAAAAAAGCTGCTAACAAAACAAATAAAAATCAATTGAGCAGCAACAACCAAAAGCACTCAGCAAAACAATTAACAGTTATTAAAATTAGAAACCGGCCTGAGCCATTGGACACCGCCTGCAATCAAACAGATGTATAGCCTCGGGGGAGTGGGTACGCTGATTTCTGTGTTTGTGAGGCTGAATGGTTGGCTTGGTAAAGAACCTGTAACAAGTATTGTTCGTTGGGGACTTGTCCATCTCATTACCACTTGGCATGGGCATTGGCAAACACAATTAATAAACCGCACATGGAATTTCGTTTCGTTTTCTGTCTGTGAAATTTCAACTGGGCCCGAAAAGGTGTTAATGAACAGCCCGAAGGCATTTTGTTTTAGTCTGACATCGTGTTGACACAATTAACATTTTTAAGTGGCTAGCGCAGACAAATAAACAATTGTTAGGCCTTCTAACTCTCTGAATTGGAATGTTAAGTCTAGTTGGAATCTTCCACCGCATTCTTTGGCTGAAAAGGTCAGCACTGATGAAGGTTAGTATACTAATATGATCGGCATGCAATAGGTTCGTTCTGGAACCCCACCTGAAATCATGAATCTAATTAAAACGCAATTCATTGTAGCCCAGCAGCGTGATGCGCATCAATTGGAATGCAAATCGAATATTACCCAATAGGAAGTGCAATGGAAAAATAATAAAATCATCAGCAACAATAACAACAGCAGCAGCAGATACGCGCCGCTGGCAAAACAAACCCATAGCCATGCCATGAACACCCAAACACAAACCTAAAACGAAAAGACTTGCAGCCATCAAACAGCAGCATCAGCGTCAGCAGCACAACCGCCAACACCACCAACAACCACAGCAACAGTTGCCATCTCATGCAGGCAGCGGTGATGCCGATCCAACGAAGGCGTTGAAAATTGTCAAAAGAACGCGCCGCAACAGAGGCACAGTGGAACCAGGCTTCGATTATCTGAATGATATTTGTATTTTATATCCTTCCTAAAGGACTAAAAATGTAGGCTAATAATTTTCAAATTGGCAATGATTTTTTCCCAAAACTGTAAGCTATTTACTGGAATATGGATTTTGACAATAAAATTATTTTAAGCATAAAAATTCAAAAGAGCATAACTTACATGAAAATCTGAATGTTCAAATTGGAAACGATTTTTACAAATAATGAGAAATTAAAATTAAATAAGGCTTCGATTATTTCAATGATATTCCCAAAGGGTTGTGACTCAGTTTCAACGCTAAATGTGAAGGTGCTTAATTAAAAATCGTTATTAATTTTTTTTTTTCCAAAACTATGATGTTTTTAGTAGAATATAGATATTTTATTTTCAAAATATGTAAAGATTTTTAACACCAGAAAATTATTTTAATAATTTCAAAATTTCCTTCCAATCACAGTGCAATAGACGCCGTTGATGTTCGATTGTTGGCAGTCATGATTCAAAGCATTTGAAAACATCGACGTGGACGTTGCCCGTCTGCTGCATGCAACCTCATCTCTCATCGCACAGCAACAAATAAATGCGGCTGCAACAGCAGCGGCAGCAAACGGTAAACTAACAGGCGTTGCATTTTGAAAATCAGGAGGACCAACCTCAAAAGTGCGCACCTTAAAAATAATCTTTAGACGTGTTGGCTGGCCCACTCCGGCTGGCTGTGACTTCAGCTCAAATCGCAAACAGTCGTAACACAAACATTGTTGCCAATCGATTTTGTATACAAGTACGAGTGCAACAAAAACGAAATAAAATAGGCGGCATCAATACCATCGTCATCGAGCAACTTGTTGACATTTGCAGCATTTGGATTTTAGTCGGTGCCGGCTCAATAAACTATATGCATGAAAGTCTAGAGCGACTACACTTTGTGGGGCATCAGCTCGAGGAACATGCAACAAGTGCAGCCAATTCTAAGATACTTGCACCGCTGACAATCAGTTGTCGTCGACCGACTGCTGTCCGAGATGGCAACGTCAACGGGTTTGGCTAAGTGTGGGGCCGTTTTTGCTCTCTCAAAGTAGGTTAGAGTTTGGCTTACTCATAAGCGTATTAAATGGGAGAGCAGGCAACGAGACTCTGCTGGCAGGAGCTAAATCAGTGCGGATTTTCTAGCGAACTTATGGCAAATATTTTTTAAATGTAGGAATTCAAATCTATCTTATTCCGAGGAATGCTTGAAAAGCTGCGAGTGCTTGATTTATAGCTCAATATAGAGAAACATCTTAATATGTTTATTTTATTTCAATGCTGCAGCTATAATGTGTTATTAAGACATGAATTCCATAAGATTAAGATTGCGCTACTAACTAAGAAACATGAAAATGGTAAGCCAAATGAAATTATAAGACATCTAGAAACGAGAATTCAAAAGTGATATCAAAATACTGCCATACAAGCAGCATAAAGGCAGTTCTCATGTGTAGCTCAGGTAGCTAAAAATAAGCACATAGAGCCGGTATTAATTAAAAGTTCCGACTATCAATTACATGCTTATGGACATTCAGTGCTCAAAACAATAAATCAAGTATGTGCAAACAAGAGGCAACAACAAGCTAGTCTCATTGTCGGATGGGCTTTTTGACCAGATCCAATAGGCATTGTTTGGGCCAGCTGACCAAGCTGTCTGCCAACTGGTTGAACGGAAAACAATTGGCCAATTTATTGCATGATTAGATTTTTTTTTTTAGATTTCCAGCATTGAACGCCAAAAATCAATAAAAAGAATTTTTGCTACCCAACATAATTGAGCAAGCAAAACAAACTGAAAAGTCAGACGCTCACTCAAATGGTCATCATGATTTTGATGCTGATGATGATGGCGACGATGATGATGATTATGGCGAAGGCGATGACCAAGTTGACTAGTTAGCGTACACGACGCGATATTTGTTTTATGAAGCCGCTGTCGTGGCTAACTGCACAATGTGTTGATCTTGAGATTAACAGACGGCAGCTCGCACAGATTCAAATGAGCACACAATACCCGACGACGCCAACCACGATGACGACGCTGACGATGATGACGATGCTGAGGACGAGTTTAATCATGGGGTATTCAAACGGTCAGTCGTCTGGCTATGGCGATGGCGACGGCGTTGGCGTTTTGTCAGAACAACGCCAAACTGCTTATTAGACGCAATTAACAAGCCACACAGACGAGGGCCGGGTGTCGGAATCAGAATCACTCGGAGTCGGAGGCGTAAAGCTCCAAACTAAAGATTGGCAGCGGCATTTCGTTGCCAGTTGATCGTTGCTCGTGTTCGTCATCTTTGTCGGCATTTGGCATTAGCTGGGTGTTAATTTTGTTGGAACCGCAGCTCAGTCAGCCATGGGCCATATTGTTGAATAATAGGATTTTGATTTTCGAATTCAATGTAAACTCTCTGCGCCTGCTTGGCATCTCCTCGTCGTGTGATTTATATCCCTAAGCCTATCCCTAAGACTATCCCTAACTCTATCCCTGTCTCCTTTTCGCCTTACTTCATCTGTTAATTCGGTATTTGACACAGCAACAAAGCTCATTTTCATTCAATATTACTGTATAATTAAGGGCTTAGCATCTAATGCAATAATTTTGCTGGCTTCCGGTATTTAATTGCTCACATTTAAATTGGATCGAGCTCTAAGCCTGGGTGGTCGTCGTGGGTGTGGGTAATAATTAGAGTTTTAATTTTAGCTCTTAGGTCAATAGACGTGTGAACCATTTGAATATTCAAGGTTATTATAGTGTAATATCAGTGTTATAAACTATACCAACTATTGCTACAAGTGGGCAACGATAATTGTTAATAGGTAATAAAACTTGATTATAGTCAATTAGCGATACTTATGCCAATATTAAATAAAAAGATAGAGTTAAACCACTAAATAACTTAGAAACTTTGTAATTTTTTTGAGGTTTAATGAAAAAATATCATTATCAAATGATGGCTATAAACTTAAATCAATTTAACTATGTACATATACATACAATATATATGTGAACATGTTCATAACGGACTTTTAGCCAAAGCCGTCCCAATTATAAAGGTAAAATCTGAAACTTTTTTAGGATGAAAGTTAATATTTAGACTGGGCTATTGAAAATTCGAACAAAATATTAACTACATTAACAATTATCCAAACAAAAATATCTGAAGGAACGTGATCCTGATGAAGAATGTATATACCTTATGGGATCGGAGATACTTCCATCTGCCTGTTGCATTCATTTGCACAAATGCTAAATAACTTATGGTGTTACAGGGAAATAAAAATGTATACTTCAGACGGAAGATTCTGCGTTCACATCGTTAATTATATGATTGATGATAATTTTCAGTTAGTAAAAATCATATACTGCGTAATTAATAAGCTTTTGTTGCAACAAGTCTTGTTTTGAAGGAAAGTCATCGGTCAAAATGCATTGCAGTTTATTTCAAGGTTAGCTGTGTGTCTTCTGGATAAGCCCAGTCTTGTGGGCTTGCAACTGGGTTAGTTGTATAGCATTGGCTTTCTTTGCCAGCTATTTCTGGTTTAGCAGGGGTAAAGAAGCAGAGAATCCTCATTATAAGCAACGACAAGCCACAAAGAAAACCAGCCGGGAAAACTCAAACACAATTGATGGCACACCTAGGCACGATAAATACGAAAACTTAGTCGGTGCACAAGCCAAAAGTAGACACAAATATTTTATCAAAAAACGAAAAGAAAAAAATGTTTGAAAGAAAAAAAAAATGTAAATCACGCCTTTCTGGCAAAAAACAAACACTACACAGCGACGAGTGGAGCGCAGAGTCGAGACACACTCCAAAGATGACAAAAACCAAGCAACCAGGCTGAAGATGATGACGCCGATGATTTCAATGAAAATCAAGTGCCACGAGCAGCATAGCGAAATAGGGTAGGGCAAAAAGCGCCCACAGATGTGGTCGACTCTGAAGAGGGTGCCGAGGGGGTTCAGTTGGGAGGGTTTCGCTGTGCAGCGATGCGCGCGATATGTCAGGAAGCGGTAGAGCAAATAAAATAAAAATAATAAACCAATTATGCACTTTGCCGCAACATTGACTAGAAATGTTGTTGTTGGCAACTGCAACAGCAGGGAAGCGGAGAGTATTGGTCTTGGGTTGGTCAGCTGCTTGATGGAAGTGTTGCCAGCGTTTGCAACATGAAAATTAAATCAACAAAATGTGTAACTCACAGATGCATCATACAGATAGTCAAGGCAAGGAAGGCTAAGGTAAGTAGCTGGCCGGGATAATTCAACTAACGGCCCTGCCAGCCCTGCCAGCTCCGCCTGCTAAGTGGGACAAGATCTCGGATCGGGCGTCTCTGGGCCTGGCTAGATGAGCGGCAGATTGGAGGATCGGGCTCTTATCTGACGACTTCATGTTGTACTTACTTATGTTGCCATATATACACAGTTCGAGGAGCTGGGCGGGCGTTATAATCTGGGGTCAGACCGCGGAGGTCAACTGAATTCACAGTCGCGGTTTCACTCTTTAAAAGGTTTCACTCGACTCGAACGTCTCTTCTTGCTAATGAAGCTCCGGCTAAAGCGTCGATATTGTTATTGTTGATGAGACCATGTTGATAGCTCTGACTGCCTGACAGTCAGGCAGACTGCCTGCTTGCCAGCCTCTGACGACAACATCTTTAGACCTAGCAGAGATGCAGTCTTTGTTTATCGTGCATAAAGTGATTTGTATTTAGTTGGTTGTTTCTTTGTTTTTTTTATGCCTTACAAATTATCTGGCAACTATGTGCGGCCCATTGCCATTTTAGAGGCTGGTCCCCGCTATGTAAATATGTGCTTAAAAATTTGTTTCGAGTACCCCAGGTGTAATTAGTAACCCCGGCAACAACAGGTTGATGTCTTTCGGTGATCGTTTGTGCAGCTCGTCGCTGCTCGGTTTGTACTCAAAATACGACATTTTCTGTAATTTTGTTTAATGCTCTCTCAAAAACAAAGTATTGCCAAATGATGATTAAATATTTGCCAAAGGTGAAAGTTTGCAGGTTAATTTTGTCTTCTGTTACAAGTCGTTGTATACAATTTGTCTACTTCATATAAACCTCGTCAATCTAACGGCGAAACTGAAAGTTTGTGCAAATAGTTTCGAAGAACTATCAATTAGCGATGCATTTGCCAAAATGCTGGGCGGGACAACAATTCACCAAATGGATTGTACCTCTTCCGAACTCTACGCAATTTTCGAAAAAAGACATAGGCAATGCATTAAGTACCTGTACAGTTCAAAATGTTTACTTGTAGTGTACTGAAGATTATATACAAATGCACATGTACAATATTATATATATATGTAGGTGTTTTTAAAAAGGAGTCTTTCAAATGGCCTTATAATAACATGTATTTAAGAATCGGCATTACACACTTTTCAAATTGCTTGGACATACTAATTTTAATGTTGTAATTAATTGTCTGTAAATCAAATATCAGTTCTCTTTACTGTATGTACTATTTTGAAAGACCATATAATAAAAAAAATGTACAATATGCAAGTGAAGCTGACTTTGATATCATTCATGCCAATTTTATTTAATATAAACTTCGAAGCTCTGCAACTGAACTGCTTTATTTGTTGCTGTAATTTTAAAATTTATAAGAAAAAAATAAAGTGTCTTTAATCGAATTTCGCAGAGCGTATGTTATTATACGAGCTGCTTACTCAGCGCCTTGATTATTTTTCTTGGCATAAACTGAAACAATAACCAATCAGTTTCCATGTGACTACTACTTTACATTTAATCCCTTCCTGAGTCACTACATAATTATTTCAAAATTCTCATTGGAGTCGGCGCCTTTTTGAAGTCACCTAAAATAATTAAATAAATAAACTGTCAAAATTAATTTGGCTAAAGCATCTTGAAAGACTCTCCAGTAACAAAACAGTAATTCGAGCAGAAAAAAACAAGTTAAACCAAATAACATGAAAAACAACAAAGAGCCAATGCTAACCCAAATACTAAGCGTAAATGATTCCCAGACAGAGGAGCCCAGTTTCATTTGCCAGCCAAGACAAAGAAATTTACAATATTTAAATAAATAAAATCCAAAACAGCCACATAAAATGCAGCAAAAGTGCTACAACAACACCAACAAGTCAGAAGAACTCCATCTGAAACTATGGACTATACCTCAACGCACACCTGAGTCACAATATTCAAAAAATTTCCTTTCAGTATTAAAAAAAAATAAGACCAAGTAAATAAAAGCAACACAAGTAAAAAGGTATTACCTGACAGGCAGCGCAGATTAAATACTCTATCGTATACACTAAACTAAGGTAAAAATTTTGAGTTATTTTCTTTTGTTCATCGATGTAATAAGAAAATCGATTTCTCAACCAAAGTTTCTAAAGTATACCATTCAAATAGTTCTTACTAAAAAAAATGCTCACGAGTTCGTGCATACCATAATCTGTAATTTATATATAATTAAATAAAAATTAATTATTAAGAAGTCCCTCTCCAGTTAAATTGAGATGCTATATAACACATAAATCTGATAATTAACCAAAACTCCAATTACTAGGGAAATTGCTCAAATTAACTTAAACTTGACTTAGCCAAGCAAGTTTTATGTTGTATTAAAATTTATAATTAAATTTTACATATGTTAAGTAAAGAAATCTCAATAACAAACAAATTTTTTTTTCCGATTATTTATAAATCAACTATTTTTAGCCAGAGTTTTCATTATGGAGGTTGCACTGCTATTACTGCTGCAAACTTTAACAGAGCCAACCCCAAATGATTTTGTTGAGAGCACAAAAATATCAATGTGGTGTGTCTGTAGTTGCAGCAATAACAGAAAGAACGTGAGCAGGCTGCACAGCTACAGCAATCGCATATTAGATTTGCTTTTTTGTTCCTAAGCTGCCATTCAGTACATTAGTGTTACATATTCCACTGTCAAGTCATAATACCCAAAAAAGTAAAAGAAAATTTAAGAAATACAAAATCGGGTATCATGCACACAATATATTTATCGCTTCCGGATTTTCAAATGTCGTTAAAGTCGCCGCGATCTGTTGAATATCATATGCATAAATGTTCACTTCATCGATTTCGGATCGTTTATTTGTCTGCCGCTGCTTACGGTTGTCAACGGCTTTGAGTAGAAGTTTGATTTTCATTATTTGTTTTTCTGGTTTTTATTTTCTATGGATTTGATTGATATTCGTATCGATTGCGTTTGCGTTTGACAAGTTTTGCAATGCAACTGCGACAGGCACGAAACACGGCAGTAACCTGTTGCAGGCATGTTGGTGGCTCGCTTGTTGGTTTAGGCCAACTCGAATTAAATACATATATTTAATGCATTTACAAAATATCGATGACGTGCGCGATTGCCTTTCGTTTTGAAATTTGCTTGGCTCTTTGGTGGGAAGCGTGGCCACAGAGCACCTGACTCCGGCTCCAAGACGCAGATTGCAATGGAGCCTGTGTCTGAGCTTCGAACTGGATGTCGAGCTCGGCTTTGGCTTGTCTTCGGCGCATTTTCTACGCCTGTATGACATATCACCATAGATTTACATTGAATTTCAATAACTGCAAGTTGTCGGTTTGCAGTTTGTGTGTGTATAAGATGAAGATGAAATGCAGGCATTAAGTTGATTTCAAATAACTTTGTCTCTAAGCTTTCACTTTTGAGTTTTGCCTTTAAAACGTTGTGCGCTTATGGTGACTTATAGACCAGGTAGGGTATTACTTGAAGCTGCGCTTCAGTCAATCTTTCAAGAGTAACCAATTTTGAGAAAATGTACTTCGCCTTCGATGCGAAAATCAACTTAATTTTTCTATGATATTTGTAATTAAGCTGTGTCTTTCCTATGTTGATTTTGATTTAATATTATCAAATAATGGTTTTACTAAGCAGTTAGTTCTTAATACTATTCTAATACTATTGAGAAACAAAAATTTTTAAAAATTATATATTTGATTTTATAAGGAAGAAAACCTCACTGAATTTCGCAGGGAGTATTTATGATATTACTCGTCTAATTGTAAGCAATTTAATGTATTCAAGATAGGTATGGAAACCCTTGACCATTTCAGTGTAAATTAACAGATGACTCGTTGACTGCATTAATTTCGAACGATAACGCGAAAACAAATATAGGCATAAAGAAAATCCACCTTATATAAGCGTATAATAATAATTGTTTTACAGTAGATAAAAAAAGAATTAAAGAAAGAAAAAACAGACGCCTTGGACACATAATTAAGTTAAGTTTTCAGATGTCCTTATAAAAATAATTCCTTTCATCTCAACATAGCGGCGACAGAAACAAAAATAAAAATAAAGCAAAGTTGAAACCACAAAAAAAGATATGCCGACGATAATTATGACGAGGCTTCTTGCAAATCGATGCAAACCGTGGAGTCGGGACGGCGGACAGACGACTGCGGATTGCGGACTCCTTCTCAATATAAAAACTCTCGATGCGGTCGCTGACTTTTTCAGCTCCGTTCGTTGATGATAGTGAGCACGATAACCATTAAGCTGTTGATTAATTTTGACTCTGCACCGGAAATGAAAAAGAAAAGTCGCAAAAACGTCGCTAAATGATAATGCAGGTCGGGTATTGAATCGATGGATCGCACCAATAGAAATCACGCAAAAAAAAGAAAAAAACCAAAAAATAAAAATCACACACGCCACCGAAGGAGTTTGCGTCGAACAGAAAAAATATTGTAGGCATTCAGTTTTTTTTGTGTTTTTTGTATTGCCAACATTTTGGTCAACAAATTTATGAAGTCAATTTTGAATACTCAGTCAAAAGGCTGTTGAACAATTAAACCACTTGTTTAAATGCCTTATGTTAATTGTGTATAAAGCTTTTGAACATTTTACATATAGAATTAAAGAGTTTGCAATTTACGATCTTGAATTTTGCAAAAGATTCTGTATCACTATCAGATAATAAGGTGTAAGATTAATGAGCAACGCAGTTTGTCCTTTTTGGGGCCGACAGGCGCTCCACCAAACGGACTGGAGATATGCTCCAATACGCAATACGTTTTTCAGCTAATTAGGCTATAAGATGTCCAAGATGGGTTGGGTACGGGAGGAGAGGAGATGGGGTGAAAGAGCAAGAGATAAAGCTACAGGCAGCCAAAGTTCAGACGCTTTTTTGGTTTTGGGGTATGCGTTTTAAGCAAATTGACCAAAAGCAAACTCTGGGTCAGGCACTGGACCAAATTGTGACTTGTGTTTCTTAACCCCGTCCCTCTAAATTCATGAGGATTGCGGTGCAAAGCTCACGAAGCTGCCTTCAAAAGCTGTCAAGTTAACAATCCAGACAACACTGTCCCAGCCAGTTTCATTTCCAGTCGCAGTCCCGGTCTCAGTCTCGGCCTCAGTCACAGTTCAAGTCCAAGTCCCAGTTGAAAACGTCTCTTATTTCGTGTCCCTGATGTTGTCGTCTTCTTCTTCTGTCGGTTAATGTCATTATCAAGATCGTTTGCATTTAATCTGCATAAACAAATCAAATAAGTAAAACCGAGACGCAGCCCCGCAAAAGTGGCGCAGAAGTCAAATCGAGCACCGCCACAACCACCGCCACCACCACCACCACCAGCACCACCACCGTCACGACTCCCTCGTCGTCCTTCGTCTCCTACTGAGTCAGTCAGTCAACGACGCGTCGGTAATGCGGTAATTGTTGTTGCTTCTCCATGGCAGGTACTGGTCAGCAGATGATGCCCAATGCTGCAGGTGAGACTGGACTGAGGGCGAAGGTGTCTCTCCTCTCACTACCTCTGTCCCCCAGTCAGCGTTGCCGGAGGCTTGGCGCTGTACCCTCAGTCTCAGCCAAATCGGCAACGCACGCTGCAGCAAATTAAGTAGAACAGCAGTTGAATATGCGGTTGGTCGCGGTTGCAGTTGCTGCTTCTGCTTCTGCTGCTGCTGAAATTTTTGCCAACAAACACAACGAATCTTGTTTGTGTGTGTACGTACATATGTGTATGGTTTACACTACCAAAAGGTGAACAGTAATATTTTTTTTAGAGATGTGCTTACTCAATGCTTAAATTAATACATTTATTATCATTAGTAAATATAACAGATTAATATTTATTTTTTTTATATTATATAAAATAAATAGGGTATTTAATAAGATTTATATACAATTCATTTTACTATCAATAATATAGGTGAGAGCACTAGCGATCTTCAGATCATAGGATAAATAACATAGATTAAAGGAAATGGTCTTTTATAAAGATAAGCATTTCTTTTTGATGGACATCTTACCTAAGATTTGAGTGTAAAAGCTGTATTACATGTTTAAAAATATATAAACCAAGCCTAGTGTAAACGCAAGGTTGCACATAATAATCGGGAAAAAAGCTGTATGATTGCAGCGTTCCATCATGCATCATAGTATGCAGCTCATTTAAGGCCCATAGGAACTGAAGTCGTGATAATGACCACCTATAGCGCACAGGCACACACCGCATACCAAAGGAGACAGTGTAAGCAGCCAAAAAGAAACTGTGCACAGACACACACACACACACGTTCTCTGCAACACTGTGGCTCTATGGTGTTTTGTAGCCCTTAAAAATCTCCAATAAACGGAGTGGCCGGGACTCGACTTTGGGAAACGACTGCACATGCTGAGCGTTGCACTTGGGTATGGTTGCTTTGTTGGCATCTCTGCGATGCTGAGATGCTGGGATGCTGGCACTGACTGCGTCGCAGATCGTCGCAGCCTGATTGGAAACTGGCTGCATTTGAGCCTTTGAATATGCAAGCATACGCAACAGCGAGAGGGCACTTTTCATAATCTTAGAAGTGGGCAGACGAATGACTGCCTGACGACCTGCCAGGTTGTTTGGCTGGCTGGCCAAAAATTACAGCAGAGCTGTATTTAACAGGGTCCAAGACCCATGCTGAGCCTAACGTTGGCTCATAACTTCTCATACGCTTTGCCCAGTTGGCTGTTTTTTTTTGGATTTGCTCTGCTGCAGCAGGTTAATGAATTGCGTTTTAACAAAGTCTTCAATGCTGTCCGCCTCTCGCTCTCTGTATTCTTTGGTTCTCTTACTGCATCCTCGTGCTACGGCTTTTAATGTTTCAATATAAGTTAGTAAAGTTTCCGGATGATCAATGACTGTTGGCGTAGCGTGTGGCCGCACAGTCAGATAATCAGTTGGATGAGAGGAACAATGTTATGGTCATGCATAGGTTTAAAATCGTTGTACCTATACAGATGGTTACCAGAAAAACGCACAAATATCTTCATCAGTGACTCCGATTAAGAAATCAAGAGAATAGAATAAATTCAACTTTTCTTTGAGTTCAAGTATTTTATCAAACTTTCTTCAGAGATGTCGTTTTTTACCTAGCCAGCATTTGGGAAGAACTATAAATTAAAGTCTATTATTATTTTATATATATATTTATATTAATTTATTCTGTGTAAATGGCTTAAATAACAATTTTATCAAAAACAATGGTAAGAAAATATTGAGTCAAAATATTTACATGTGAAATACAAAAATAACTCTTTTAAATAAGATATTTTTATAATAAAACCAATAAAAAATCAAATTGAATTAGGCAAAGGATGGTTTATTTTATTAAAATTTATTCGAAAAGTGAAAATGAACTTATATTTAAGATACTCTATTTACTCAGCAAATACTGCCATTAGTGCCCTTTATTCAACTTTGCTCCAAACTAAGTGCTAGTGAGGTCTATTCAATTACCCAACAACGGTCATATCACTGACTCATCAACACCAGTCAAGCCAAAACTCAAATCCAAATAGGCTGCGCAAAGACGACTTTTGGCCTCCGGGCAATCTGTCAACTGGCGTCAGACGATCTAAGACAAGAGGCAGTCAAGCTGCCAAGCAGCCTACCTACAACTCAACTGGCAAAAACTGAAGACTACTACAAGCAGACCTAAGGCTTAAGGGGCTCTGCACCGCGTTACGCGTTTTGTCCGCTGGTGACGATGAACTTCGATTGGAGCCTGCCTGTGCTCGTTACTGGGACTGAGACTGGAACCCAGGCTGTAACTTTAGACAAACTGTGGAGATGGAGCTATACTGACTGTGGGTTGACTTCTGCTGGATGGCTGCATGGCTATCAATTGCCCAAAAGCGTTGCACAAATTGAAACGTTTGACTATATTTGGGTCAGTTAAAGTGATCACATTAACAAGTCAATAGGAGTGCAACATCCTTTTAGGGCATAGCACGTCAACAGGAGTAACAGTTGGTGGTAACCGGTGCCGTTGTTGTCTACTGCTCCTAGACAGCGCCAACTGGCGAATGGCGATTGGCGGATGGTGGTTGGTGTATGTCGCCAGCCGGGGTGTTGACACTAGCAGATTGATGTGTACTGGTTTCCACTGGTCACCAAAAGGTGACTAGACGCAGCGTGAGAACTGGTACTGGACGCAACTCTGCTGGGCTGGCTGGGTGTGTTTTTATGCCCCAAGGGAGTTGCCCGAAAAGCTGCACAATCTGGCATGTATATCAGAGCAGGCTGGCCACAGCATAGAGATTGTTTCATTGCGATATGTGAATAAGCGGCATTAAAGTTGGCAAATGAATCCATTGATAAGATTGCTAAACAGAGGTCAGATCAGGATAGGGGAAGTTAATTAAGAGACTAAAGTATTGCAAAGGAGATTACAAAAGTAAATATGTATACAAATACATTCTTCATCTGGACAAATTCAAACGAAATTTGTTATATATTGTGCAGAATGACGTAGTCATTAAGTGAATTATTTCATAGCAGCTTCGTCGCACAACATGTGATCGTGACTGATTTAAACAGCAGCCATTACAACAGATAGCTGCCTTAGAGTGTCCGGGAGGATACTGCTGGATGTGTAACCTTTCAACCGTTTAATCTGACAAAGGGAATAAATAAAAGAATTAACATTTATTTTTAAGTATGCGCTCAAGTATGTGCTTCACCCAATCCCCGCCATATCACCTCCAGCAGCCAGAAGCACGGCTCGCCTAACCGAGAACCGAGTGCAAGTTGACGGCGACCAAAACTGCCCGATGTGGCTGCTGCAAGCTGCCTAAAAACCACCAGCACCGCACCGAGACAAACAGAGGGGCCATGTCCAAAGCATTTTTGAAACATGCGAATTGCTTGTACGTGACACGCAACAGCAAAAGGAACAGACAAAAGGTGCTGGACGAGGATGATGATGTCGGAAAAGAAGTTGTGCATCCAAACACACACACATAAGAAATAAGATGACCATGTCCAGCCAACCACTTAGCCATGAAAGCGGTAACTACATGCAACAGATGAAGCATGCACTGCGGCATGCAGCGCACTCAGCGCTTAAACCTTAAATGCCAAGGTAAAACTAAGCTAAACCTTAAGGTAAAAGCAAAGCTATAGGCAAAGGCAATGGCATTGGAAATGGCAAAAGCAGAGGTAAATGTTCAAGCCAAAGGTAGAAGGTATAAGGTAAAGTACTTGGAATGCACCCCAACACAAGGAGGTTTCAGCTACAGCTTGAGCAGCGCATCGTCATGGATCACACAGAGAGTTGTAGCAACAACAGAAACTTTGGTCCATGCACAGTGGGATGAAAACACATTACAAACCTACACTACTTTCTACAGGGATTCATCATTCTAATAATGAATATTGTATTCTTATTTGGACCCAAGTATTTTATTTTAAGTAGAAGAGATTTTGGGAAAACAAATCATAAAAAAATGATTTGATCCTCTTATTTAAACTTTGTTGAAAATTATATTTTTCTGATTTTTAAATAATGGGAAATAGTACGGGTACAACAATATGAAATTGTAATTTATAAAACAATATCAATATGGTATTTCAACTGTTGCTGTTTTGCTTGATAACAAAAATCCTAAGTGACTCAAAAAAGAAATCAACGCTGAAATTATTTTCAAAGAACTATGTTATTGAATTTAATTCGAAAATAGTGCAAATTAGTCAGTCTCCCTTAAAAAGTATTTGTTCCACTGTGCAGGGACGCTCAATGAAATTTATTTGGTGATGCTTGAGCGAAGCGTGAAGTTGACTGCCACAGAAGCCTCGAACTGCAGCCAAGAACCGACACAGAAACAGGCACAGTCACAGCCACAGTAGGAGTCACAGTCCCTGACATTAAAAGCCTGAAGGAGACCAGGTCCAACCAGACCAATAAGGCAGCAGCGATCAATTTAATCGCGCAAATAATATGCCTCGGTCTGCGTCCGGGTCTGTGACTGTGACTGAGCTCGAGCTTGAGCTTGGTCATGGGTATTGGTCGGGGCTGGGCTTAGTCAGAGGCTTGAGTCCTGGGACCCAGCAATAAGTATGTACACACAATAAGTAAATATGGAATAATCGTTATGTGTACCATATGCGCAAAGGGGTCGAGCCTTCTTATCGCCATGCAAAGATCAGAAAGTGTGTGACCGACCAAAAGACCAACAGTCGACCAAACGACCGACTGTAAATGCTTTGCATTTCTCAAGAATTGCAACCTGTGCGAGAATTCGACTCTTTCACTTTGACACTTGTCCGCCAGGTTGTTGTTGTCTGTTGTCTGCTGCGTCGGCGGTGCTTGAAAATTACGCTAATTTTGTGTCTGCCACTTATGTACAGTAAATAGCCTGTTGCCGGACACAGCAGCTGGGATAATCGGCAGAGTTGAAACGGGCAAACTGGCCTTCTTCAATGCAATTACATGCTCTTGGGCCATAAGTCAGACAGTCGCCACACAGTGTTCCAATTCTCTACAAATATAATTGGCTTTTACACCAAACTGTTGCTGCTACAGTTGCTGCTGCTGCAGATCCAGATCCTCGAGAGCAACTCATGACACGTTGCGCGAATCACTCAAATGTCACCATAAATTCCGCGCATGCGCACACATTGGTATGCCTATTTTTGGGATCTCGTACACTCGTTGCACATGAGTATCGCTCGTTGTCAGCTCCGAGGAGCGCAGTTCAGCGCTTTTGTTACTATTTCCCATCTTGGCCATAAAGTGAACTGCACTCCTTTCCCTCCTGTTGCTACAACTCTTTCTGAGCTGGTTTGCGTTGTACGTATGTGTATTTACCTGTTGGCGCTTACCAGTTGCCTATTTTGGGAGTGGCGCTTTTTCTTTAGCTCATTTACGCCGCCCCAAATGTGTAAAAGTGTGAATATCCAATTAGCGTTTACATACCAAAATGGTCAATGGCGCACTCAGGTGAGGTCTGTGGCCAACTCTATGTTAAGTAGATTTACGATTGCTTCATGTTTCATATATATTCGCACTAACTCAATTGTGCTCGCTGTCTTCATGTCTTACTGAATGTCAAATTTAGCATTAGTGGTTGAATGGATATTTTTACTTAGATTTATTATGTGGTCGAATAGCACTCCGAATTGCATTGCTATTTTAACACAAAAATCTTTCGGAATATTTATCGAAATTTATAAATAGCAATCAATTTTGAAACATCACCTTTATGATTATTACCTTCCAAAAGATAAGGAAAATACACAAACATGCAGCATTAATTAAATATAAGAATATTTCACACTAAAAAAATTAGTGTGCCATTTTCTAAATTCTTGATAACCGTTATCTAATTGAGCTTGGCCAATTATTTCAAAATGTCTTACGCTGGCTTCAGGTAAAGAGTTTTTTATTTTTTATATTTTGATATATTTCGAAACTCAAGCTCCACAGTTGACATAGATAAATTTGAAACAAGATTTTAAACAAATCAAACTGATGTTTTGTCTCTACAAAACCTTAATATGAAACTTGTGGTTCCCAATCAAAAGCCCAAAAATAACGACTATACATTTTGTACACGAATTAGGGGCAATTAAAGTCAACTAAAGTTCCATTAGTCTTATTGGTAGCTATCAAAACACACTATATGACTTTATTAAAGCTTTAAAAATTAAATATGGGCCACCAGAGCAAACGGAATCAATTTTATTTTTTTTTTGCTCATAGCACGTTTTGAGGGAACACGCCTCCCCAATAGCGATTATATCATACAAATTCATAACGAAGCTGGAACTGGACATTAACGTGGGCTCGAAACGCACGTACTTTTTGCCGATCGTGTTTTTCCATAGTAATTGTGAATCAGAGTTGATGTGTGAGCGATGGTGACGGTAATTGGAAAACTGAAAGTAAACTTAACAAATTTCCACGCAACTCGACGCAGGTGCAAAAAACGTTGCAGCCTATTAATTAGATCAGAGCTATATGGACATACATTTTTCTTGACCGACTGACTGACTGCCTGGGGCCTAGGTGAGTGAATGAGTGTTTGCGTGCCAAGTGTTGCAACTTCTCCCAACTCCCAACTGATAATTATAATTACAGACAAAGCCAGACCTCTAATGCTGTCATTTTAAAACGTGTTTACTATAGGCCAATTTCGATGGGACATTAACTAACTAACTAAGCCGTGACTGCGCGCCACCATCAACATCAACATCATACTTAGATGCAGCATGAGTAACAGTAACAAATTTAAAGACAGAGTCACCAAACCAAGACGAAAACTTACTGGTATCCTTCTCCAAGGGCCGGCATATACATTTTTAGAACACGCCCACACCGGCCCCCAGGGTACTCGACCCTAGAATTTTGAAATGCGCATATCTTCCACAATTTGTAAGCTAGATTCACTAAATTTTGAAAGTATTTTACTGGTCACTTCACTTCTTCACAATTATCCGCATTTTGAAAGGCAAACATGGGCAGTATTTCTTGGCTGCACCCACCCTGTTATTTGCTACCTGGTATCAGCAGACATTACGTATGGTATCAAGGTATTTCGCAATCGGTTACGCCCTACTGCAACGTTCTCTCTTGTTAATTGTGTGTCCGTGAGTGGTATTTACCACAGTTCTTATTATTATGAATTCTTAATGAATTGATGCTGAAATATTTAAACATATGTTTTTTTTTAAATGTGAAGGATGTTATTGTTATTATTATATATTAATGTATGTGCAAACTGTACGGGATGTAGGATGTTCGATTTTTGTTCACAAAAATGTAATAAATATTGTTTGTAAATACATATATTGCAAAAGCTTCCGGCGAAAAACGACTTTTTAATCATCGGAGTCTAAAATAACATCCACAATGTATTTAACTATATGGATGCAAATCAACTGCATACATTAATAACACTCTACCAGCTTAGCTTATCTAATGTTACTTGAGCCAGTCACGCATTTTTGACCTTAAACTTGAGAATGTGACTTATTTTAGCGTTGACATCAAAATTCCCCATGCTGGACTTTTCTAAATCTGCTTGTAAGTTACGGCCAACTCATTAACTCGCACAAGTGCCGATGCACATGCTTAAGACATGGCCATAAACAACAATTTATCTGGCGGGCATGCTGGCTCTATCACCAAAGCCAACTATGCAGAAATTCCATATGCGACATTATTCTCATAACCGTTGTGCCGTCTTCGAGAGCCTATTAGCTAAGCCAATATACGCATGTACTTCAAAGTGTAGACCCTGGTCGACTGGAAGGCTCACTGGCTGACTGGTTGCCTGGCTGAGTGGCTGGCCATAAATCATAGTGACGACGAAGCGGCTAATTAAAAAATCGACACGCTAAACTGACAAAAGACAAAATTAACATTTGCTGAAATGTACAGGCCCAGAAGGGGGCCAAGGGACCCGGGAACGCAACACCCGCCGACAGTCAAAAAGTCATGGGGATGGGAATCAAAATTGCAATCGGTGGTAAGCGGGACAGGGGCACTGAATCGGACGCTTTGTCAGACGGACTGATTGCCAGTGCCATTGCCTTTTTCTTTCCTTTTTCACTTTGTTGTTATTTTCTTATTTATTTTCTTGTTTATTT
Organism: Drosophila cognata; assembly: GCA_035041535.1. Lineage (NCBI taxonomy): Eukaryota > Metazoa > Arthropoda > Insecta > Diptera > Drosophilidae > Drosophila > Drosophila cognata. Next base: position 152,702 of record JAWNLC010000252.1, read on the forward strand.
CTTTTTTTTCTTATAGGACTTACAAGTCGCTGATGAGTGGCTTGTGGCGGCCATTCGCCAGTTAAAATTATCGACAATAATGTCAACAAGTTTTTGCGTAAATTTGCGCTGCGATTCTGTGGGATGCTCGGGGTTCCTCAGGGTGCTCGAATGCCGTTCTGTATGCTGATGATGAACCTGCAGTTGCCAGCGTTGCTGGCGTGCAGGTGATCAATGTTTGCTATCAACTGTCAATACCTGCAACCGGAAAGATCGGCTAAAAGTCTACCGCAATTTAAGCGCCAAAAATGCACTGCAAAAAAGGTAATATCAATACTGCTGTTAAAGTAGTTTAAATTCAAAATCAGCTGCAATTTATTCGCTCCCTGTGCAATAATAGGGAAACCAAAATAGAATTGCTGCCATTAGGCTTTGATTTTTAAAAGATTTGATATATTTTCAAGAAATATTTATACCCTTGTAGAGTTTATTAATATTTCCTTTGACTACAATTTTATAAAAACCCATCTTACTTCTTATAATTTAATAGACTAATAAAAAGAAGATATAGGAAAAGCTCTGAAAGTGGAATTGATCTAATTCTAAATTGTAATCGGAATAATCCCACATCACAGTTAGCAACAGCTCCCAGCTACAAAATTAGAATGCAACAAATATTTTCTTCATGTATAAGGCCCCATGCGCACCCTCTTTTTCTTTAAATAAGTATGTCGCCTCCCAGTGTCTTTCTTATCCATATTGCCCCTAGCTCATTATCATCGCCGAAGAGGAGGCTCGTCATCAACGGTCTGGTCCGATGGCATTAATTCGATAATGCATAAAAATAAGGAATACGCTTCATTGGACTCTAATTGCTAAACGCAAACAGAAATAACAGCAACAACAACAACTTGTACACACTGCGAAGATGACAACGACAGTTGTTGGGACTGCCTCAGCTGGGTTCTCAAGCCGGCCAAAAGCTGACTGTGTTGCAAGTGCATCGGGACGTTGCATTTGATGGGTCTCTGGCCTCAAACTAAAAGCCCTTGGCCAGCAGGCGGCAGGCGGATGATCGGCGACTGCTCCAACAAAGTTGCGTGTAATTAAAACGCAAACTTGTACCGGGCCGGGCCTGGCCTGGCTTGAGACTAGGCAGACATGGCAGACCATAGAGTGTATGTCGAGAACGGGCCAAGTAGGTGAAAGACGACTTAGCCGGGTGCAGGCTGATTTCTTGAAAGATTTGTAAACGTAAACTTTCGAAAAAGAAGAAATAAACCAGAAGTAAATATCGACAAACATCGTCGTGGTCGGAAAAAATTGAGAAAAACTGAAATGAGTTAAAAATTCCACACAACTGCGTGAGAAGTCGCGGCCGAGTTGCAATGCGACGTTAAGCAGCGCAGCAGTCGAAGCCGGAGTCAATTTTTTAGTATTGGGTTTTTTTGTTTTTCGTTTGCGGCTGCTTTATGCATTGGCTTAAACGAATGAGGGTCCCCAGCAACACCAAGACCAACAATAACAAAAACGTTGCATTTATTGATCGCCGCGTACCGATTATTGTTTAAACTGTTTTCAATGCGTTTACTTTGTGTAAATATTATTTTTTCAATTTATGAGCCACATGCAGCTCGCCGAAGATGCTGTCCGTTTAGTCAGAAGACGGAGCCGTCAGGCCTGAAGCCCCCAATTTCCCTTCACACCAACGCGAGAGCGCCTGCGTCTGACTGACAGACAGTTTGTCTCTCTGTTTGTTGCATTGCGTTGGCGCGCAGACAAATTTCAGTTGGAAATCCCATGAATCGAAATTGAAAATCTTCAAGATACACAATGAAATGCTCATCATTAAAATGATACCTCATGCATTGTGGATGTTCCTCCACTCCTTACTCTCCTGAAGCTCACATTTGTGATTGAAATTTGCCGAAACATTTTAATGTTATTAATTTATTTTCATTTAACGGCGTTTGCTGCAAAATTATACTTAATTGGTATTCTGTGCGTTGCAATAATGCATTAATTTCATTTTCGATTCGACGGGAATTTCTTTAGTAATCTCAATATTTATGTGCTCGTTATAATAGTTTTGCCATTCAGCTTTGCCTATTTGCTTAACACATATCGATATATGAATAAAATGTATTTGAAAGCAATGCTGTTATTAAGTCCACAAAGTCCACGATAATACCAATAAAGAGCTTTAACACAAAATACGAAATTGTTCCTTTGTCTATGATACTTTAAAAGCAATTAAATAATCGACGTGCTTTCAGATAAAATGCCAATTCCAATTCTCGTTTTATGCAATATTTATTACTAAATTTTGAGAAGCAATAAATGGAATGCGGAAACAATACAATTATAATTGAATTAGCATGTAGTACCCGGCCTAGAAGGGTGTGTAATCTTTTTTTTATTTTTGGCTAAAATTAACTTTAATTTTTTTAGTATGCTTGTATTTTTCTATTCTTTTCTTGCAATCAATATATTTAATACTCTCAGCTTCTTGTTTTTCATTTAAATGCACTTTTTAATTGGTCAATTTATTTTTTGGAATTCAAAGGTTTTTTAAAAAAAATTCAAAATTTTTGCTTTATAAAGAAGGAAAGCACTAAGTAGCAGATTACAAAGCCAACAAAAACGCGAGAGAACATTATAGTAGGGCATAACCGACCGCGAAATACTTTGATACCCTATGTAATGCCAGCTGATAACAGGTAGCAAATAACAGGGTGGGTGTAGCCAAGAAATACTGCCCATGTTTGCCTTTCATATTGCGGTAAATGTAGCTCTTGATTATGGGAGATATAGGCTTCTGCGAATTTTGGAGGTTAGTACGATCTTAGTAATCTACCCTACAACTTTGGTTACTTTAGTTCTTAAATTGCCGGAGATATAGGTTTTTATCTATTTTGAGGGCTGGCGTGGGAGTGGTCCAAAACTTCCGGATTTATGAGAAGTATTACCAGCAATGTGCCCTCAAAATTTGGTGACTTTAGCTTTGAAATTGTGTGAGATATATGGCCTCATCGATTTAAACCAACAGGTGTATCGGATTAGGGAGTCGGAGTGGGCGTGGGCATGCCATATTAATGGATCTCTTAGGGGCCTTACCAATAACATACTTTCAAAATTTGATGATTCTAAATTACAAATTATAGAAGATATGCGCATTTCAAATATCTAGGGCCGAGGCTCCTGGGGGCGGGTGTGAGCCTGGCATATCCCAATCTTTGAAGGACACCGCCAATAACCTACCAACCAAATGGGGACTGTAGCCTTAAAATTGTGGTAGATTTGTGGCTTTATCGATTTGTGAACATCGATTTTATCGATTCTTTGCAACCTAGTAGAGGTAGCACTCCAATATTTGCAGTTTGCTTGACGCGGGCACAGACGAGTACATGTTCCAAGTTTCAAATCTCTTTTTTATGGGGGTCTAAAAAAGTTGCGTTCATACAGACGGACAGACAGACAGACAGCATGACGGACATTGCACAAAACCAATATACTATGATACCTTCTGTAACAAAGTTTAAAAAAAAAAACAGCATTAAACTTTCATACCACATTTGTTAAGTTTCAAATAAAGTATGATCAACGTATGGTCCGACCCCGATCTAACGAACTTAGATACAATTTTATCCATACAGTTTAATTTGTTTATAATAATACTTCAGGTCTGCATAAGCGTAAATTAACTCACAACATTGCTGTACTCTCGGATAGAGTAAAAAAAAGTCTATAGACAAACAGTAATTATAATAATCATTACAATTCTTTTATTGTGACTTAATTTACGATTTCACGGCACTTATGTTTCTGAATACCATAGTATTTACTATATACAAATATGCTGTTTGTAAATAAAATTCAACTTCGATTAATGTTCTAATTACGCAACTTTTGGAGAAGTATTTGAACATGCCACATGTGACAGGTTCTATTGCAGATACATACCTGCTTGAAATTTCAGATACTTTAGCTGAAGCATGTTGCCTCACAGACAAGCTGCTAAGACCGAAACTGAGCCAAACTGTCGCTTTAGCCATATTTGCCAAATTTAACGATTGCATCAAGTTGTCTGCCCCTCGGTACGACTGTCTGTCACTTAGACATTTTTGTAGCTCAATTGTTACGGTTGCTTATGACAATGGTTGGAGGAATACATACTTTGAATGCACTCACGCAGCTTGTAGCTATTTTAATGCAGTGAAATCATAGTTGGAATGCCCAGTTGCATGTAACTGCCAAATGAGATAGACACCTACCTACTTCAGAGTTAGCACGTCGTAAAAAACACACACTCTAGACAACTGGTCGAGACCCAAATCAATGAGACCACAGCATTTGGCAGCTGATGACACCAACCCGAGACCTTTACTCTTACTTTCCTCGACTAATGCCCTATGCGAAAGGCGGAAACAAAAAGCGGGGGCGTAAGTCATTTTCAGCATTTACATTCAGATCGGCGACAAATCATAAAAACAAAATTGAAAAGCAGATGAAACAGCTTTAAAAACACTCACTCCGATATGTGTTAGCGGGTCAAAATGCGTGAGTGTGACTGGAAATTAGTAGAAGCCATCTAAGGATGGGTGCGTGATATAGGCAATTAAGTTAGAGCTCAGCTTTTTCACGATACTTATAAAAACAATAAGTAACACGGTGTATAACAAATTTATTTAATTTTGATGTCCTTGCGGTAATCTCTCTTTTTACATATACAGTTTTCTAGTTAAACATTGATCAAATTGATCAAAAGAAATTAGTCATTGAACTCAAATAAATACAAGACAACGTCTTTATCATTTAAGCTTTAACAATTATGCAAGTAATAAAAAAATTATTTAAAAAAAAATGGTACGCAATATTTTAAATTTTTGTGACGTGAGATACGCAATTGACTTATTGTTAAGTAACCCCAAATTTGACAAGAGAGAGTTTCAAATGATGGCGTGCCCCAATATGCGAATACGGAAAAGCTTTTCGATTTCATTTTCAAAGCGGGCATTTCGATGCCCCATTTTGCTAAATAGAAATTATTCTAAATACGGAGATAGAAACGCAAAGTGTCACGAGCCCATCTTTAGGCTGGGCTTGCAGTCGACAGAATACAAAGCTGACCGAAACCAAAGCAAGCCCCCAAACTCCATACTGAACTGTCCCATCAGCGACAACATCTTAAGCTCATTTGTCACATAAAATTCATATATGTAATTTGCTTGACAACTAAAAGTGGACGTCACGCATCGCCGTACCAAACGCCTCCATATTGGTGTCGGTACCAGAGACACATGCACATGATGCCAAAGCCTCTCAGCTCTCAGCAAACAGCTCTCAACTCGACTCCGGTCCAGGTGCAGGTCTCATTGGTGTTGGTGACGGTGCTGGTAATGGTGTTGCGTTGACCAAGCATTTCCTTAAATTAGCTGCACTTCGGCTGGTGCCTTGCGCTTGACGGAATGGAGTGGGTTGGTACCGTACTGGACTGGACTGGATGGTTTGGTCTTGTGATAGACGTCAGTATCATCATAATCGTCGACGCATGGCCTTTTTTGGGTGGGCACTTAACATTAAGCGCTGAGATTTTGATTGAGTGTTGATGCAGCTGAGGTCAGTTGGTACACTTATGCCCTCTCCATGTTTGCTTGATGATGCATGAGGCTCTTTCACACTTTCAGGTGGGCGTGTTTTATTCAAGCCCATAATCAAAGCTACAAAAGAAATGATCAACAACTGTGCTTCGCTAACACCTATTCTATTGTTTCTAAAATATTTATCTTCAGGTCTTCATATCATTGGAGTAACACCAATCAAGTATTAATTAAAAATCGAAAATCGAATTAATGTTATTTTTTTTTAATTGTGTTAGTCAAAGTATCAATAAATAGTATCAAAATAAATCTGCAGACTGACATTTTGATACTTGAGATTCAAATTATATTCTGTATTATTCGTAAAATTAAAAATGCAACTTAGTAAATAACATATTTTGTTTTTTTTTTCCTGTCCAGAGCAGAATAGTAAATGAAATATGAAAAATACAACATATATACGTAAATAAAGTAATAATCACCTTAATGCTTTCTAATTTGAGTAAGCTTGAACTTGTTGACTATAAGTTAGGTCTACATAAGCAAAGAAATGGATTAGGGACGGACACGCAGAAAAATTTAATTCATTAAGCATAATTAACAAATTTAAAGCTCAAAACTACATAATATATGAAACTGACGCATATTTCTTAAGATTCACTTCATCAACCGTTAAGTGGGTAAGTGAACTCTCTAAACTCCCGATGCTTCCGTGGCATTCACACCTATGTTCAAACATGCATTTATGTAGCAGTTAGCCTATGGTCAAGTCTTTCACATCCGGTTCTCAGCATTGAAATGGTAAATATGTTCAGTTGAAGACCGTTTAAGAAATCCATTTAAGCAACGAAACACTTCAAAGTGAACCCCACTTGCTGCAGCGTTTTCACAAGCGCCGAAGCTGATGCTGATGCAACTGCTTACTGCTGTGTGTGTGCCTGTATCTGAGAGTAAAGCTCTTTACAGCTTAGGCAAACTTTTGCAATTACAATTTTAGCATATAATTGCAAACATGATAAACAATTTTATCGCCATTCGCTGCCCAGAACAATGCGACAACAGATGCGCCGATGCTAGAAGCTGAGAGATGTCCCGAACGACTATAGGATAGAGCTGAGGATGCTACTGACGCAAAGACTGGGAATTAGACTGGGGCTCAGACTGGGACTGGGGCTGCAACTCACGCAGCCGTCGACAGGTTTGGCTGCCAAGAAGAAGCGTGTCGCCAATTGATCTTGAGGTTTACCTAGAAAAATGTCGCGACAATTGTTACCAATGAAAGAAAAAAAACGAAACGAAAAGAAACAAAACAAAACAAAACGTACAAGCCAACTGGTAGCCAGACCCAAGCAGATAGAGAAGAACTCGATGCTGGAGCTGGTCTAGCGCAGTATGCAATTGAAATTGAAGAATTACGTGAAGAATGTCAGCGAACATAGTAAAGGTTGTACATAAGATTACTACTGGCTTGCTCTTCGGACCATGCATTATGCCAAGTTTTTGTGCGCGGATGCAGCGGTTGTATTGATACTACTCTACACGAACTACAACAACGACAAGGCAAAGCAAGAAATTGTCACACAGCTGATCGGTCGATGGCTGATCAGAATCGTGCAGGGCAGAACAGCCCCCGCTATGTGTGCTCTGTGGCGGCATCTAAATGAACTGCAGATCAACTTCAGTTTAGTAGCCTGCGCCTCATTACGAATGGAAATGATGATGGACAATAACGACGCGACAACAGGAAGTCCAAGTCGACGCCGCCAGTTCTACTGTTCAAGCCTTTACCAGACTCTCACACCGTCTTTTTACCAGTCGGATGATAGTGAATGAACAGTGATTACGATTGATGTTGATGTTGATGTTGCCCCCTCGAACCTGATCTGAACTAACCAAACTCCAACTCCAACACCGACTCCGACTCGAACTGGGCTAGTGCATCGTTAAATTGATTTGTGTGTGTCGTCTGCAAATAACTAGTTTTCAATGTCTGAGAAAGCTTTTGTCCCTCCCATGTGTGCAACAAAACATTTCAGTTATATTTTATCTCTTTCGATATTCTAAAAATGTCACCTATGCTGGAAACCACTTTGTTTGGCAAGCCTTTGATGAGCTTTGGCTTCCGTTTATGGAGTACGACTCACAGTTTTGGCATCATTGCCAGTCATAAGAGAATTTTAAGTATATGATTCACATGTTAAGCATTGTAATGTTGTCTGTATTCCCACAAATTATTTTTAACTAAAATGAATGTGCTTATAAATATTTTTTACTTGCGCTTTTCTTTTATTGAATACTTTCAATTTTCCATATCATTTTCAATATATGCTTCGCATAGATTCTGATCGTGATTTTAAATTGAAGCAGTATTCACTAGTCTTATCTAACACAGTCCAAGTCATACCTTGATATAATCGATCTCTTAAGAAGTCTGAAGAAACTGATAACCAATACAAAAACTGTATGCTTTTCCTTAACTTTCTGAGAGACTTGTAAAATTGTCATTTTGAAAGAGGATGTAATCATTTGATATCAAGAATTATTCTGACAACAATTGACAACCAAATGCAAATGAAAGAATAATAAATTATGAATTAAAAATTTGTGTTATTTTATATTTTTCTATCTATAAAAGTTTTCAAGCCGTACATGTTTAGACTTACGATTACTAAATATAACAAATATGCGTCGAAAAAATATACCACTTTTCCAGCAAGAAGTCTAAACATTTAAGTTAATAATTACTCCACGCTAAATATGCATTAGAGAACTCACTAGATAGACCGATTATTTTCACCAACAACAAAACCAACTATCCCAACTAATACCTAAATGGCAAAATTCGATTCGGCAGAAGCTGTCGAACAAGTTGACAAGCAAATTTACGGCAACTGCAAATGGCAGCCGAGAACCGTTAAAGCTATTGCCAGAATTGTCATAATTTCGATTAGCCAACCAATAAAAGACATCAGCAACAACATCAACAACAACAGGACCAGTTGAGCATTCAATGGAAATGGCACAACGCCCGCGACTTTCATTTGTTTCTTTGCCAAAATCATCCGCAAGCAATTTCTTTTTTTTTTTTTTACAATGCACAGACCGCTGTTCGGCCGGCCTGTCCAAATGCAACTGAAATTAAAGTTAACAAATTTCCGACAATGTTTGGACATTTTCCAAAGCGAACAGCAACAACAACAAGAACAACAGCACCACTAGGCGTATAGCGGTCACACGGACTGGCAATGATCTGAGTACGAGTACCGTAATTGTTCGACGTGTTTTCGGTTCTATTGTGCGCACATTCAAATGTTGTCAGAGGGCCGTTCAGGAGTACCCAGTAAGTAAGTAAGTACACACATGCATATATACGTACTTTAGTGGATCGCCGGCAAAGCAGCAAGTAGCGATCCAGCTTCCTTTCATCAGCAGACGCCCAAGGCCCGCAACTTGTTCAATTGTTCACATTTTCTATGTTTGCTATTTCCTTTTTTTGGGCTTTGGCAATTAGAGACACATAGCGACGAAAAGAGAGATAGAGAGATGGAAAAGTCGTTGAAATGTACACACATAGTTAGAGGAGGGGTGTAAGGGGAACTTGGCGCTTCTAGGCCTGTGCAGATTTGCGACTCAATGTGTGTTAAGTTAAGTTGTTGTCATTGTTGTGATCAAAACCGTTGCTGCTGTATTCCAAATGTTTAGTTTTTTTGGGCTGGTTTTTCTGCAAGTCGTGATACTCAATTGAGGTTCAGATTTTCGTGCCTAACTGTTTTTTTGGCATTGTGTGGCATAATTGGCTTAGATTACAAATATGGAAAGTGCGATTTTATGTGTTTGGAATCAATGTTATAATCAGCTACAGCTCCACGGAATCTAATATATTATTTTCATATTTCAATCTAATCTAATCTAGTCAATCTAATGACAATTTTTGGACTTCATAGAACTGAAGCCCTTAACATTTTAAATAAATCGATACAAATTATAAATTTCCTACAATTTTAAGACTAGAGTCACTAGAGTTTTAGTTTGTGTTTTTAAGAAATTGCTAATAATTTTCCTGGTCGAATATTCCTGCGGTACCCCAACCGCAAAATTGATAGATAAATAGTAAGGCATTTTAAGGCAATTATTTAAAATTGATTTAAAATTTTACTTGTTTCATGAAAAGAGTCCTTAAGCCGTATACTAAATATAATTCTTGCCCAAATATAAGTTAGGTTTTAACGGTTTCAAGCTTATGAATTTATGTTCTTTATTTCTAATTGAATTTTTAATTTTTTCAAAGTTTTTAATTAAATATATTCGTTAATAAGGGCACGTCGGACCCTTAAACCAATATGAGAGCAACATTAAAAACTTTCTAAACATCGTTTAAATCTTAAAGGTGATAATTGGTTCTTAACATTTTCATAGGCACATACATGAAAATATATTTAAAACACAACTTGATATTTGATAACAAGCAACTCATTAAAGCCCCGTAAAACGTTCCCGACACTGAAAATATTGCATAATTGAGAGGAACCGACGAAAATCTATAGGTAGTAGTCGATAACTCAGACTATTGACATTTTCAATTCGAGTGACAAACACTCTCACACTCGCACTGGGCCAGTCGGTGATAATTGGCGATTCGTTGAGGAGTTCACGCAGCAGCCTCGCCTGGGTATCAGATGATGTGTAAATAAATGATTGAGCGGGGAACGAGGTGAAGATCACAGGCAAAGACAAAGTTCTCACAATTTAATTAGTATGCATTTCCATTATTTATATAGTATGGCCTCAATGACCACATCGTTAGCAATAGGCAGTTAGCAGTCACTCACACTCGACTCGGGCATTGTTTTCGTGCATCCACATGGGAAGGGGAATACTCCAACTCGGTACGCATGTCAATCTCGTTGGATGCTCTTGCAGTTGCAGGTAAGACTCCACACAAAAACAACAACAATAGAAACAACAATAACAACAAGCAATAACAACACAAACACACTTATAACTCATTTGGCTTGTAACTCTTGAAGTTGCTGTTGGTGTCTCGGTAATGTTTTACAGCCGCGAGACGATCCGTGTACTTCCACAAACTATTGTAATACATCAATTTGATTATGAGCGCTAGCGCTTAAAGCCAAGTTCCCATTTCCCTCTACGCTTTCCCCGCCTCATGTGGCATGTGCTTGATTTATCTGAAGTTTCCAATGTGTGTTATCTTTGGTTACCTTTTCCTGGTTCTGTTTGTCCAATGTAAGTATAATAAATTGAAAATCGGTTTTTGTTTAAGGTATACTCTTTGTTCGTTATTTCTGAATAAGTAAACTCTGCATCGAGTGTGAGCTTACATTTTGACATCTTCTGTTTGTTTTTAAACGTTTCAATTTTTCTGTTTGTTGCTGTTAAAGCATAATTTGACAATTTAGTAACTATGTCTATTTTATTAGTTTGTCCAATTTAAATGCAATTGCTTAACAAATTTCTTCTTCTAATAAATTGAAACTGCAAGCCAGTTTGGTAAATTCCAACGTGAAAGTTGGTCATTGAACAATCTTACAACCTTCGATACAGAAAAGTTCCTCTGGCTTTATATAGAGGAACCTTAGAACTTGTTCTCAAATAGTTGTCAAAAATCAAAAATATATCATAGGTCACAATATAGTTTTCTAAATTTGTAGACACCGCTTATTTGATGCTATTAACATACAGTGTCTGACAGCTCAAGTGTCAAAGAAAAAAAGTAATTGCCATATATTAACCATCAAAACTAATATATGACCCTAATAAACTGAGGATTCCCCACCTGCTAGGTAGGATTACGTAAAAAAGTACCCTTATTTGGACCAGGTACATTATGGACACCTGGGAGCCATAGAACCCGGATTTTTTTACCTAAACTTGAGTATTTACGGTATAAATAGACCAATCCTTCGTAGTCAGTTTAGTTATATCCTGCATCCTGGGTGCAATAAGCCAACATGGACTATGGACTAACGGATTTCCATTGAACAACGGAAACTCATCCTGGATCACCACATAAACGGATATTCACATCGCCAAATAGCTGAAATGGTCAATCTGAGAAACTCAACCATGTATAACATCATTCGGCGCTTCGTCGACGCAAATCGGATTGAGGGCAAGGGCAGAATGGTACCAAACCCGATTTTCACCGAAGAGGAGGAGCGGAGGATCATCAGGAAAATAAGGGAAAATCCCAAGCTATCGATTTCAAAAATGACTCAGGATGAAATGGGGAAAAAGTGCGGTGTGGAAAGTGTACGCCAGGCTCTGCACAACCATGACTTCAATGACTCCAATACCACGGAAAACCCCTTTATAAGCGCATCAAATAAAGGGACTAGGATGACGTTCGCCAAAACCCACTTGGACAAGGATTTGGAGTTCTGGAACACAGTCATATTTGCAGATGAGTCCAAATTCATAATTTTTGGCTCGAGCGGACGGAATTATGTGTGGCTACAATCCAATAATGAGCTGAATCCGAAACACATATGGCAGGTAATTACTTTTTTTCTTTGACACTGGTGCACTTGAGCTGTCAGACACTATCTTCTACTAAACATTATTACAAATTTATAGGTAGTGCTCAAAACATCCATGGATAACCGAAAGATTTATAAGGACCGTATAGTAATGTTAAGTTACAGGACCATTTCAAGTTTGCAACGTTTTTTTCAGAATTCTTACCAGTTAGGCCAGCTAACTAATCACCAGTGGTCTCGATACTAACAAAAATATGTGAATTTTTCAACTGCTTTCAAATTACAAATCGTTGTAAAACTTATATATTATTTCTTACAAATAATATTTGTAAAAATGCGTAATTACCTCTTTACAAGTCTATAAATATATACATAATTATTACTAAATTATTAAATCCTTACAATTTTTTATATTTATTAATTGCCTTTTTGACTTAATGTGAATTTCGGCAAATCGGCTCATAATGCAAAATTAATTAATTATCCACCAAATAGCCTTTTGGAAGAGACTGAGCTGTTTGACTGAGAGTTGATAGTGAGTTGCGTATGATATTAATGAAAGTACTGATCATAATTAATGAAATCTAAATGGGAGCATTACAAGCAACGCAGACAGCATACACCAAAACAGAAATCGGCGTCCACTCAAAAAAGCTTAGGGAACAGAAGTTCCCACATCATTAATAAAATGAAATGAAGACCAACCACAGATCAGAGGCAGTAAAGTTCGAGAGACAAACGATGATCCCGCGCTGGCGCTGACCAACGAAATTCAAATGAATTGAAGCGACTCCAGCTTACAAATGTGTCTACACGATACTTGATCAAAAACAAAGCTCAAACAAAAATAAAATAAAGAAACAAAGAAAAACTACCAAAAATATACCAATCAAGTTCAAGTCAGACGGTGCCGACTGCATAATACTTTGCTATCAATATTTAAAACAGTTAAACTTATCTAATTTAAACCTTTTTAGATGTGCTCCAATTTACGCGATATTTCTCCGTTTTCGCAAATTGAAATTGGTTTCCATTTAATACACTTAATCTGGCAAAGCTACATAAAAAATTTGATTACATATTATTTAATTTAATTTGCTTTATTATATATGTATATATATATGCATAATATTATTATTTTTTAAATATTATAATTTATATAAATATATATAGATAATAAATATATTTACACACCTATAAAAACATTTTCAGTTAAGATTTGAGTGCAAGAGCCCTAAAACTAGGGCTTGATCTGAAGGCATTCCTCTAATCAAAGTCAGTCGTTATTTGTGGTCCAAGAATGGCTTATTGATTATGACTGCAAACACTTTAATTAACGTTAAGAAAGGCTATGAATACTCTAAAGATTTGTTTTGGGTTGAAGGTATATATAAATTTAATCTATTTAATTGTTAACATAAATATTTATTTATAGATATTATTATAAGGTTATATAATGTCAATTATTATTTATATTAATAGCATTCATTTGTAAGTTGAGTATAAATATCGTTATTAAAAACAAAACAAAAAATATTACCAGAATACAAAACAATCTACATTTTAAAATTATGTTATAGGTGAGTGGGATGGAAATGTATTTTTATTAATAATATTTACTATTATTATAATTTATTAACATTTGGTGTCAAGTTTTGTGTTTCACAACTCGCTTTAATAGCCAACAGGGAAAATAACGCAATCTAATTTTTGGGGGTAGGGCAGAGTATGAATTATTCATACTGTATTGACATTGTTTACAGCATGCCCTTTGCGGATCTTTTTTCGGCTTATCAAATGACAAAAGATAGATTTGTCCGATAATAGGCCAAAACGGCAACACTGATGCCAATAATCGAAGCTATCGTTGGGTATTAACAAACATAAACGTATAAATTTGAACACTTTGTTAATTGTATACAAAGTGCTGCACATTCTAATGCAATAGTCAAAAAAGCGAATCAGTGAGACGCAGCCAACCATATATGAGGTCAAGGCGGACAAAAGCATAAAAGTCGAGCAGACCGATACATAAGTGCGGACAACATTCGCAAAAGTGACTTTAAAGGAACAAAAGAGAACAAAATGAAGACCTGATAAATTGTGTAAGGAATTTCTTAATTTAATAATAATTTAAAAATATTAAAATTAAATGATAAAATAGTATATAGTAAATAAATTAAATAATTAATGCTTTTATTTAAAATATTTATATTATAATATTTAACAATAAATTCGCTAAATAAATCATTTATTTTTAAACGATACTAATAAATATGTGTATGTATGACGTTGAAAATTGTTGGTTGATACACAATTTATCGATTAACACTATCGGTTTTGGGAATCGTCGCCAGACGCGTAGGTGTTCCAAACTTTAAGTGACTGTCACGCGGCAGACAGCATGACGTTCACCTCACAAAACCAATGTACTCTCTTATGCGTTTGGTAACAGAGTATAAGAACACAAGCGACGACAAATTATGCAGCGACAACAACGAAGACAAAGTTAAAGCGCAGTGACCAACGGCAAGAGGAGAGTTTCAAAGATTGGGACTTGGACTTGGACCACAAGAAGGAAGCTGAATGTTTATCTGGAATGGACTTGTATTTGGATTTATTTTGCTTTGCTTTGCTTTCTGCTGTTATGTAAAATAAACTATAACAGTAGAAATGAAGCTGAACGTTTTGTCTGCTGTCCGTTAGTTGAAATTTATTGGCCTTAAATGGCTGCGGCGCTACCTGAACCGAATGGGAGCCCAATCCCCCAGTGTACAATTTACAAGTTTGTCTGATAATCTGATAATCTGTTGAGCTGAGCCTCAACGCTCTCGCAACCTTTTCACACTCAATTAGATCGGAGTTGGTCGCTTTCATCGCTGCATCAGTAAAATGTTAACTTTAATATTTTATCGATCTCATTTGCATGGGACGACTAGATAACAAAATGCTTATATTCGTATAGTTCGCTACTTCAGTTGCTAAGCTGCTGCCAGCTTCTAGCTTCCAGCTACCAGCCGGTTAATACTCAACACACTCGCCGCATTTGTATCCCATGGCATTGAAGGCAGTTTGAAAATGTTCTCAGCTCATAAAATTCCATAGTGAATCATTTTTCTCTGCGCTTTTTGTCTGGCGTCTTTCCGTGCCGTGTCTGTCTGTCTGTCTCGGTGTCTGTCTATCTGTCTGTCTGCCTGCTCAGACAGTGCGCTGCATTGGTCTGCACTTAATTTATTGTGTAATTCTTCACAATGTACTTTTGGCCACGGATTTGTTGTATTGCCTGCCCGACTGCCTCAGTTTGGGTTGTCTTCGCTTTGAATTTGATTCTTGATTTTATGTCAGTTTATTTATGATAAGATGACCTTTTTCTCTTCTTCTCATTTTCGGTTTGTCGTCGTCTTCAATGTGCTGCTCTTTAATAGAATTGATGCTGTGTGTGTCTCTACTTTGAGAAATGAATGAATGAAGCTCATTAAATTATGGGGCACTTATGGGTTAGCGGTGTGTATGTTTTATTAAGTAGAACACTGAGCGAAATGTCGTGTTTGTTTAAAAGAAACTTCAATAGTTATTCGAAAGGACGGTATAGAAGCAAAGCAACGATAATAAATCAGTTCTGCAAGCTTATTTTGATTTAACTGACTACATTATCGAATGCGGTTGTCAGCTGATGCTCTTTCTGTAAAAATATGTTCAAATCTTTAAATTATATTGCCTTCTAATTAATTAAGATTGCCAATTAAGACTGGACATTCAATCCAGTTTTTCATAATTTGTTTTGTTTTAGTAGCAGATTCAAGATTCAATTAAATTGTATTTAAGCAGAACTGAACTTCACTAAAAAAAATAAAAATCGTGCTGAATTTTAGAAAATTGCATTAAAATGTGAATCGTTTGAAAAATAAAAAGTTGTTTTTCGAAATAATAATTTCTATACATACAAAAATAAAAATGTATTTAAATTATAAAGGTATTTATTTTTATTTTTTATAAGAACATTTCTTACAATAGTAAGTTCTAATAATTATAAATGTATACCAATATTAAACAAAATGTACACTTTCTGAATAATAAGGTGAGTTACTCTTAGTGCCAAATTATGTTGTGTGATTTTTTCTCAGTGTTCACAGCCCAATGGTTTAACAGCAGCTACAATTTACGATCATGTGCACTGATCACATTTAAATCCAACAACCCGATTGCTCAGTTTACTATTTTGATTTCGAACCTGGCATCTGTTGTTGTTGATGCAGTTGTTGTTGCGCTCGTTTAGAGCAAATTTTCAAGATCAACAACGCAGTTGAGCGTCACGAAGATGAAAAGCGAGATACTTTATAGCGATTAGACAATAAATGCACGATGGAATTAAAAAAAAAAGAGCAGAGAACAACCAAAAAACGCGACTACAGAACTTTTTATACGAAGCAAGCCAGAGAGACAAGAATGAGAACAAGAACACAGAGTTCTTGTTGATCTTTTTGTTAAATGCTGCAGTTATTGAAGTTTTTTTGTTTGGTTTGGTATTATGAGAATTGAAGCAAACATTTTTCAACTGGTTTTTCGAGGCGCAGACAAAGACATAAAATACGAAATGAGTCTGGGAGTTTTTGGGCAGTTGACAGACCGTGCATTATTACTGTCAACCCTGTGCCCATTACTGTTGTTTGTCTAAAAAAAAAATTGAAACGCGCCTTCAATGAGTTAATTTGGAGTTTGAACTGACACTTCACAAAGGACCAAACCGGACCGTATCGGAGCGTACCGGACGCTGACGTAAACACAATTAGGTGCCAACGGCTGGAGGGCTGAAACGACGAAATGTAGAGTAAGTTGGTAAACAAATAAAATAAAGGGAATGGTCTCCACGAATGTTGAATGAGCAGTGTCACGGCTCAACTTCACTCTCTGCGCTCTCTTTCTCTGTCCGTCGAGAGTGTCAAGTGTTCACAACCTAACATAATATTTTCATAGTACATTTTAATGGCTTAGCCTTCAAGTGGACTGCTCGATGATGCATCTTGCCTTCCCGGCGTATGCGTAATTATTTTGTAAATGATATGCTTGTGATTGCACACAAAAACTCACAAACACATACCCGTGCTACTGGCGGGCATAAGAATACCGCTACAGCAAGTCATATCTTGTGTGATATGACATGGGGATGACACTACTCGGATAAGTATCTCTTGCAGGCGAAAAGTTCTTGATCGTCATAAACATGGCAATGGCATAGTCGGTTCTTGTCTGGTAGCGAAAGCAACTCGTAGCCTTCGGCGGTAAGCCAGGTATATCCGGGTAGCTTTTATGAAGGCGACTAAGACGGAGACCAGAAAGTCTTAGGATACAGTAACTGGAATCCCGTCAAGGAACTGATGAATCAAGGGCTGACGGTGATAGCATTCCAACACCTCAATAAGCAGAGTTAAATCCTGCGGAAATGGTTGTTAGGCCAATGCTAAAACCGTCACCGTCCCGTTAAAACGTAGTATGTTTCCTAGTACGGCGGCATTCAGTTGTCAGTACTGGTTTAGATGTTTAATTCCTGATTAAACTCCAATTAAATGAGTACTATAAATAAGAACATAAACAACAACATCAACAGCAGTAATAAAGAGGAGAATATCGATGCATTAGCAAGGAGCAGCAAAGGTTAGAACATGTAAATAGCAACAATAAGGCTACCGTCAACGCTCAAAAATACCTTTAGGTGGAATTCCTAAAAGTTGGCTAAACATACGAGGTCACGTGCAAAGACTCACTGAATCAGGGGAAGACAGCGAACTCTGATCGACCTGCTAAGAACGTGGCAAATGGGTTAATGCAAAGGGTCATAGATTCCTGTGACTCGGCCATGCCTAGAAGGAAAATTAGAAGAGATAGAAATCCTTGCTACTGTTTTAATGATAAGATCAGCCAGTTATGAAAAGCATGTCTGCATGCGAGAAGGCGTTCCCAACGGGCAAGAGGCTGTCCGCAAATCGATACAAGGATACTTGAATTCAAATGTACCAAAAGAGAATTAAATAAAAAAAAATTATAAGCCAGGATGCTACTACAGGTAACATGATCCACTGCACTATTGGTCTCTACGGAGGAGCTCGTGATGGCATTCAGAGGAGTGGGAGATAAAAAGGCTACTGGCCTAGACGGGATTTCTCATAAAGCTCTGAAGCTGGCAATAAGGACAATTACCGACGGGTTTACCAGAGAAAATAGAATATAACAGGCTATTGAGCATGCTGGATGAGAAAATGCGGTCTCAGATGCACAATATGGCTTCAGAAAGGTCGGTCAACGGTGGAAGCAATCTAAACAGTTCTCGATAGAAGGAACCATAGAAGGAAACCGATGGAGATGGGGCGATAGGGAGTACTGCGCTGTTAAACAGTTCGACATACGAAATGCCTTGAACTCAGTGAGCTAGACACACATTATGAGGGTGCTAGACAGTATAGGAATTCCAGAGTACTTAAATAGCATAATCTCGAGCTACTTTTCGTAAATGGTCCTGGAATACAACTCGGAGGTGAGACACAGGAGCTATACCGTCACAGCCGGTCATAGAGACACTACGGTGAAGTAGTGCTTAGACTATAACTACCGCAGGCATTCAGCCTAATTGACTTTGCGGACGATCTAGCGCTAGTAGTTGTAGCAGAGGAGATAAACCACGATGCTGTACAAAGGATTACTTAGAGGATCAAATTTGCGAAGCTGGAAATCGGCCATAAAACTGAGGCAGTACTCATCACAAGCCATAAGGTGATCGAGCATCTAAAACTCAAAGTCAACGACGTCTCTGTAACCTCGAAGGAGTCCATAAAATATTTTGAAGTTATATTCGATTACAGGCTCAGCTTCAGACCCCACGTAGAGAACTTCAGCCGGAAAGCTGCTGCACTGTCGCAGATGCTACCACATATTGGAGGACCCATGCCAGGAAGGCGCCTCCTATTATCAAGAGTTCTGCTGTAAGCGACTACAATATGAGCCTCAGCAATTGCCAGCAGGAAAGGACAACATAGAAAACTCTCTGCTCCCCACAGATTGAGAGCTCTGCGAGTGACCTCTGGCTTCCGCAAAGTCTCGGATGAATCAGTCGTAGTTCTGGCCAGTGAAATGAAGCTCATAACAGCAAGGAGAAAATCCCAGAAGTGCACAGTCTCGATAGACGATATTATACGATCGGCGAGGGAAAGCTCGATTGCCACATGGCAGACGAGGTGGGACGAAGCCAGCAACGGAAGGTGTACCCGTCGGTTGATCTCAATGTGGAATGGATCCATAGGAAAACAGGTGTGTTGCATAACCATTTAACCCAATTTCTTTCAGGTGAAGGAAGCAGAAGCTACCTGTACCATTGTAAGATGTACAGGGACACTACAATGTGCCCCCAACAGAGTCCCTAGTGTGGTACGTGACAGAATCTCCGTCACACATAGAGAAATATCCGCCAGATCATCATAGGCATACAGAATGGTCTGAGATTGTGTGAAACTGAGCCTCGAGTGACGGAGAGTGCCTAATTGGTCAACCCACCCCGGCGAAGTAATACTTTACAGTGATCCCGCCTGGACTGGGGGTGTTTATGTGGAGGTGAGTTTAGTTTAGTTTTGTTTAGTTGCACTGAAGTTGTCAGTGAATCGTGCATGCAGTTGTCCCAGGCCTTCTGTATCTCCAGGAGATTTTCACCTCCATGGTGTAACTGAAAAAAAAAACCCACATATTCAAATATTTATTTCTACTGAAGATCGTCCAAATGACTTGCCACTTTGTATTGCCAAGTTTAAAGTTTCTTAATTAGGCGGATGGACGAGACTCAAGTCTCAGGTGTCGAGTCGCCCATCTCTATGAATATGGCAATGGCTACGGCAATAGCTATAATATTTGTAGCCCATGTTGACAGGCCACAAAGCGATATAAAAGCTGGTCCCAGCCATAAGGCAATTGCATACGCATATGGATACGCACTCCTGAGCAACTTCATTAACAGCAGAAACGGCGTCGTTTAAGAAGTAAAAATAAAGTATTATTTATGATTATTGTGAGAATTTCACAATGGCATGCGAGAATTTATTGTTAATGCTTTGTTACTGCAGCGACTGCAGCAGCCAAGACCCAACCATTCAGCCTCTGTGCGATTGTAATGCCGGCAACAGATACCATGGGCCACATTTGTACTTCTGCGGGCACAAATCGCCAGCCAGCTTGACAAATTACATTTAACTTCGAAAATCCTATGGAGTACAAATAATTGTTTGTTTTTATACCCATGTGATGTGCAACAAATTGTTGTAAAGTTCTCTGACTTCATAAAGTGTATATATCTATCCTTCTTCAGCATCAATGTCTGTCCCGATATCCTCTTTTTTGTTTTTACACCGAAAAACTGTTTGAAACAATAGTAAAACAAAAAACTAAAACGTAATAATATTTTGATATTTGCTTTCCTATTTTACATGAATAGATTATATACCGCTGTTGGCCGGACTTGGCATGTATTTTTCATTATTTGATATATTATATATATACTATTATATTATTATATTTTTGTTCCCCTTAAGCAAAGCTTATTTATAGATTTCCTGCTGTACATTTCTACTCGTAAGAATTATTATTAACAAATAGTTTTCTTAAGATTTCATTCTGGCCTGGCTTTGAACTGTGAATTTTGGACATTTGAGAAGATATATTGCATCGAAAAGGGTATCATTTATATACGCATGCAAGTGTTATTAGCACACTTCCATTCCAAAAAGATTTAATCCACGGTGCTTATCTCACAGATCTTCACACACATAATGCATGGCAAGAAGATAGAACGAATGCTGTCCACAACAACAGCTTTTGATGTTCGCTGAAATGTGCATTGATATGTATGTCTATGTATATGTGTACATATGTATATGTAAATTCATGCATTTGCACAAGTAAATATATACAATATCTTTTAAGAGGTTTCCCCCGCCAGTTGTTGTCTGCATATTTGGCATGTAGTTGCAATTAAAATTGTATTTAAATGTTAAGCCAATCATTTGGCACTTGCATACACTTGCGCGTACATTTACATGTCTCGTTTGTTCTTTGTTTTATTGCGTGTTTGCTTCTTCCTCTTCCAACTAAAACCTTTTTCGCTGTTGTCGTTAGTGTTAACGTTTATTAGTCAATATGTGCTGGTTGCGTGTTAAGCGCTTCCTTATTGTTGCCGTTGTACAACATTTAAAATGCGTTTAATTTTCAATTTTCGCGGCATCTTGGATGCTGTAACGTCATGCACAGTGTTGCCGACTCCCACATTAGCCACAGTGAGGCATTTGCCATGAGTTCAGTTCGAAATAAGAAAGCCATGTTTTTTTAGAATTCATTCATACAAATTTTTATTGTTTTTTTTTCATATTTTTTTCTTTTGCATTTTGTTTGTTCGTTTTTCGTAGCTTGTTTTTTTTCTTGCAGTTTTCAATTCATTTTTTAATTACTAAAATTTCATAAAATTGTTTAGACTAAATCGTAAGTACAACACTAAATTACAATTGTATGTATGCAACTACTATTATTTATATATTTCATGTTGTATAAATATATGTGTTTAAGGTCTTATATACTTTATACAATCTGACGTGTGTGTTTTTGTGTGTGTGTCTATATTTTTTTTTATAGTTTTCTTTTTTGCAATAAAAATATAAATTATTAAAAACGACTATTTAAAAAATTAAATATTTATAAAAAATATATATATTTATATATATATATATATATAGATAGATGTATATAGGCGGTCCTAGCATATATATATATATAATATATGAGCGTAGATAACAAAATGTATTTGCGGGAGCTTTAAGTTCAATATGTACAAAGTTAGTTGAGATAAATATAGATGAGCGCTGATCTTACTGTGTAGATTTTACGGTTTATCTTTCGATTTAAGTAGCAAAGGCATTAAAAAATATATATGTATATATAGTAAGTATATTCAATATTAATTTGCCGCATTGTTTGTTTTGTTTTTAGCACTTTTACAACTAGATTTAGACTAACGAGGAACCATTTGCAATTTAAATGTAAGTTGGAGTTGAGTTCGTTTTGTGAAGATTTAATTTTGATATTGTAGAATTTCGCAAACAGTTGTTGCTTCATACTTTCATACTACAAATTGTTTGTTTAATGGTTTTGAGATCAAAATTAAATGTAAACAATTTGTTGATTTGTTTCAATAACAAAAAGTATTAATAAGACTATACTGTTCTGAAGACTTTCAAACGTAAATGATTTTGTTAATTGTTTTTTTTCTTTTTTTTTTTGTATTTTGTATATTTCATTCAATTTTGTTTGTTGGTAAATTTTCAAATAAATGTATGCTTAAGATTTATAAATTCAATACACGTCTCGTTTAAAGTGAGCTTTTAACTATAAATAATGTTGACTTCTTTTTTCTATATAATTGCTCCAAATTAAAAAAAAATGCCAAAAATTATACAAAAAAAAAAGTTTAAAAAAGAGAGAAATAAAAGGTGTATAAAGTTATGGTGTGTAAATATTAAGCACTTATAATAGAATCACTAAATGTTTTTGTTTGTCTTCGCTTGTTTGTGTGTAGATAATATAATTAAGCTAGAGTTAAATTTAGTTATACTTTATGCATATACTTTAGACACTAAAAGTAGAGCGCGAGATAGTCAATTTTTTGTGTTTTTTTTTTTGTTTTGCGTTGAATGTTTTTTGTATGTTTGTCGTTTATCAGAGTTGATAACCTATAATTAGTATGTACAAAATGCTTGCGCACTACTTTGCATAGACAAAGAGTCGACATGCAGCGTCAATGAGGAATTGTATTTTTCTCGGTTTTTTGTTTTGTTTTTGTAATTGCTTAGTGGCTAAAAATAAGTGCTAATTATGTTTAAAGTTCTTTGCGTTAAGTAATATTTACAATCGATCGCAACTAAGCACAATTCTAATAATAATAATTGAAGCAGATTTTTCAGTAACATGCAAAACGTCAGTAGAAATGTTTTTCTTTAGTTTCTTTTTTTCGTCCAGTTTCTCTAACTTGTGGCAGCCTAGTCAAGTTTTTGAAGAGTTTACGTCAAAGGCGTGAATTTTGTGAATTTCTTAATGGCTTTTATATAACTTTTTAGTATGTACAAATGAGAACTTTATGCTTACGTCATACCAAGAGCAACAAACATTTTTAGCTATTAATTGGGCAAAATATGGAAAGTTTTGAAATGGTTTTGTATTTGTGCGGGTGTGTTTTAAGCCTGTTACAATTTTGACGACTTGTACTGCTTCAATCAACAACAAAGCCAACAAATGGCTCATTTGGCGTCTCTCTCTCTCTCTCTCTCTCTCTCTCTCTCTTACTCGCTCTCGCTCTCTCTCTCTCTCTCTCTCTCTCTCCCTTTGACTCTCTCCAACTCCCTCTCTCTGTGCAGTCTTTGTTTACATATGCGGCGTTCCACAGACCACTGTGCGCTGCGTCGTCGCCGCACCGCTGCCCGTCGCCGCTGCCGCCGCCATTAGCTGGGAGGAGCAGGCACCTACCACACCTGCCGCTGCCAGGGATGGCCAACGCTGGCTGCAATAGGAGCCCTCGCCCAGGACCGAAATGCGCTTGCCACCACCACCGCTCCCCTTGCCACCTCCACCACCTTGCTCGCTGTGTGCTGAGTTCGCCGCTGCTGTTGCGGCAACGCCCGCTGCTGCGCTGTACTCTTTGGTTGCACCACTGGCCGCTGCTGCTGCTGCCGCCGCTGCTGCAGCGACGCCTGCGCCGGCTGTGAGCAGCTGTGAGGCACGATGTTGCATCAACGTTGGATCCGTGTTGAGTTGCTTCTGCGATTTGGCGCGTTGCAGCGGCGCCAACTGCCCAACGCCACAAAACTCCGAATTGGCATTGTTGTCCGCCGTTGATGTTGCCACAGCGTAATTGGTCAAAGCGCCGGAATACATGCGGCACTCATCGGCTGCTGCAGCTGCCGCAGCCGCAGCCGCGGCAGAGGCGCAAATATTATTCACCGATTTGTCCCAAGTGTTCTTGATGATGTTCGGATTGCTGTTGTCAAAGGTGAGGCCTCCGCTGCTGCCACGCTTGACTCCCAGCGTTGTGCCACCCGGTGGCAAGCTGAGACCGACACCGACGCCAACGCCAACGCCGCTGCCATTGTGATGCAACGTGGCAACCGCATTCTGTTCGTTCTGTTTACGTGCTTCGGCATCGTCCTTTTCCTGGGCACGTTTTCGTTTTCGCTTCATGCAGAAGACGACACAGGCAGCGATCACTGCCACAAGGGGCATGGCCACCGAGAAGATGGCAATGAGCACCACTTGGGCATTAGTGAGGCCATCGGCACGCGCTTGGGTCGTTGCCCCATATTGATGCGCGTCGAATGTGACCGAATCGTAGGATTCCTCGTCGCATTGCCTGCCACGGAATCCATTGGCGCAGACGCATTCGAAGCTGTTGACACGATTCATGCAGGTGCCGCCGTTGTGGCAAGGAGTGCTGCCACACTCATCGATATCGATGGAGCAATCTTTGCCGGTGAATCCAGCGCGGCAAGCGCATTGGTAATCATTATTGAGATTGGTGCACGTGCCACCGTTGGCGCAGGGTTTGGTCAGGCAGAGATCCACTTTGCTGCTGCAGCGCGGTCCGTGGAAACCGGGCACGCACTGGCAGCGATACTGATTGAGCATGTCGATGCAGGTGCCACCATTTTGGCACTTGTGCCCCACACAATCGTCGATGTTCTGTTCGCATCTGGCGCCCGTGTAGCCCTCGGGGCAGTTGCATTTACCATTCGGCTGGCAGATGGCGCCATTCTGGCAGTGATTCGGATTGCAGTTGTCCAAATGTAGATCGCAGGTGGGTCCGCTATATCCGCTGAGGCAGTCGCATTGAAACCCCTGCTGTTTGCTGTTGTTGTTGTTGCCATTTGGACTCGTGTTGCGGCATCTACCCTGGTGGCAGGGTTTGTCGGCGCAGGTGAGCAGCTTCTCCTCGCACATTCGCCCATTCCAGCCCTTGGGGCAGAGGCACTTGTAACCGCGCTGTGGCGCTTCGTCGACGCATGTGCCTCCATTCTGGCAGGGATTCACATCCGAGTCACAGGAGCTGATCACCGTTTGGCAATCGTTACCATTATAGCCGGGTGCACATTTGCACGTGTAGAGCCCCTGGCCGGTGTTGAAGCAGGTGCCGCCATTCAAGCAAGGACGATGGTTGGTACAGTAGTTCAGATCCTGATTACAAAACAGACCGCCCCAGCCCTCGTTGCAAATGCAGTCCCACGGCTTGTTGCAAGTTCCGTGCACGCAACTCGGATAAGGAGCGCACTCGTCGCACAAAGGCCCTCGCCAACCTTTTTGACATCTGCAAATAGATAAGAATAAAGGAAATCAATGAATTAGTTGGTTAGTTAGTTTGATTTTATTTACTTATTTGTATATTTTCACTATTATTAATATAATATATTTATGCAATGCAGCACGAATGTTGCATAAAATAAAGGCAGCAATCATAAAAACACATTGCATGTTGATTATCACTTAACTTAATTAGTTGACTTCACTTGAACCAATCCAAAGTTAATTAATTTAATTTCAAATTAATTTTACTATTTATTTCAAAATAAAACTCCGATTAGCAATAAAAAAGGCTACTTTGCCAACACTGCAGCCTTAAGAATGCAATTAAACAATCGCTTATCGTTAAAAACTAAATCTATTTCCGGAGCAGATCGAATACGTTGCACAAAGTAAAGACAGCAATAAAATCATCAATGAAATATGCAAATGCAAAAGCAAAAGGCAAATGCATAAAGTGTATAAAAAAAAGCGGACGCTGATTGCTGGACATGACGGACACGGCCGATGCGCTTGGGGCGATGGTTTACTTTTGAAGTTTTTGAGCAAAATGCGAAAGCATGAAGAAAGAGCTGAAAGGAAAGAGGAAGACAGACAGCGCATCACCTGTTTAGCAAATCCCTCACACAGACATAAATCAATACAAACACACACATGCATATGCATATGCATGTTTGTAATTGGCTGTGTGGGTGCAGCAACGCTTGACTGAGTTCGGGGCAAGTATATATGTATTTAGACACACACGCATACCTATATATATATGTAAGAAAATAATCAAAGAAAGGGCAACGACGACAACTTTTCCTGCGGATCTGATCTGCGCTTTTACTCTGAACAATTTAATGTGCTCGATGACCCCTCTCCAAAAGGGGGACATCAACTTGACAGAAGTAGAAGGAAAACGCATGTCAACTTGAAAGTCAAAAAAAAAGACGAGAAACAACCAGAGATGCCACGTAATTTTTTTTTGTTTTTTGTTCAAGTGCACATATCCGCAGACAGCGAGAGTGAGAGAGATTGATACAATTTTGCATTTCTCACGATCTGGCAAGCACTAAATTAATTTATTTTACTTACAGCGCGTTCCACTTTTCGCTGCCAAACAAAAGCACACACACAAAGCACGCACGCGCATCGCATTGTGGCCACAGAGATGTATTATCGATAAATATATGCAAAATGATACAACAAATCCTTCACCCACAAACTCACAATTGCCAATTATTCAAAGCAGACGCTTGATATATTAGCATGGGAGGACGGGAAGAGGTGTGTTGTACAAGACAAGTGGTAATTGATATGCGTTAGTGTCTACACAATACAAGCAGAAATGTCAAAAACGTTGGCGACGGCGACGGTCAACACCCAATACACGGCGTTGCCAACCTGTCCGATAAGTGCGTATGTACACACATATACGCATATGTATGCGTGTATGTGTAAGTGTTTGTTGGCTTGTGTTTCTGTATTTGTTGATATTGCGCGCGCGCATAGAATTATTAAAATATTCCCATGCACAAAAAAAAAACACTTTAATTTACTTGAGAGCTTAACGTTCGTTTCGCGGCTTTTTCTACGAACAATCAACACGTCGTCGGGCCCTATTTATAAAACAAACATTTTATCCCAAATCACATCAATAACATTTAAAGTGTGTGTATGTATGCGTGCCTGCCTGTGTGTGTGTTTAATATTTGGTTTTTGGCACAATTATTGAACCACAAAATGTTAGATTTCCGTTTAGCTCACTGGGAACTGGTACAAAGCTGGGAGTTGATGGAGAGGAGGGGGCAGTTTATTGGCCAGCAATGCATAAATAATGAGCAACATCCTGTTCAAAATCAAAAAGAAGAAATCTAAACAACGGCGCAATTAGCTTTCTGCACTCCAAGCTGGCAACGCTGGCCAGCCAACAACAGCTGCTTAGTGGTTGGTGGAGGGGGAGGGGTGGCTACTGCTCTATGAGATTTGAGCTTGAAATTTCATGCATAAAATATTTGCGAGCGTCGTCAAAAGTGTTGGCTTACACCTTGCTGTGTCATTGTTGTTGTTGTTGTTGTTAATTTTGCCCTATGAAAAATGTGGGAAAACTTTGTAACTCAATTTGATTCGCCAGTGGATATATTGCTTTTACTTGATTATTTTTACAGCAGGCACTTCGAATATAATTGTAATGCAAAACCTCGACAATCAAATGACAGCCAATGCACTTCGAGACAGACAGTCGGACAAAATGAGAGACAGACAGAAGAATTTCTTGTGGTCGTAGAAAACGTGCACTAAACGGCTGAAAAGCAAACAGACTTTGTTAGTTGTTTCTTATTGTGTTGCTGCTTTTGCCCTTTACCAAAGTTGGTAGCACTCGACAAACAAAAGCAGCCAACAACAACTAGTCAAATAACACTGCAAAGGTGTGTCCAATGACAATTGTTGTTGTTGTTGCTGTTGGCAAGTACTACAAAAAAAAAAAGAAGAAATAAAGCGTGCAGCAAACAAAAACAGACAAACACAAAAAAATAAATAAATCTTGCCAAAAACAAAATTAGCGCGAAAAGCTCTGCTTAATTAGCCACAGCAATTTTGTGTGTGTGGTCTTCGCATACAATTTAAACTGTTTTTACTTATTTTTATTTTTTTTTTTTACATATTTTATTTCATTTTGTGTTAATACTTACATGCATTGATTGGGTTTATCGCACTGGCCATGGACACAGCCCTTGGCGCATTTGGCTGCAAGTAAAAAGAAAGCAAAATAAAAATATTGTTAATTGATATGCTGAAGAGTTTCTTTATATTTAAATATGAATTAATGAACAAAAGAGCTGCATTTAAAAGAATAATAATAATATCGACACTTTCTCGAGTTAAGTGGCCAGTTGGCATCACCAAGCATACCACCTGCCACCTGCTACAATACGTAGCAGTTACACCCACACCCAGCCACAGCCCACATTGACAAAGTCAACGAAAACAAAGAAAGAAGTAAACCAAACACAAGATTTGTGGCAATTTCAAAGAGAGGAAAACAAACCAAAAACTTTCTTTTTCACGCGTTTCGGGCTATTAAAAAACACCTTAAAAAAAACCAAATGAAACATCTTCAACAAAAAAAAAATATTTTGCGCTCAACAGATAGACGAAAACGTTTAAATTTTTTACTTCTTTTACTACTTCTCATTGAATTTTTTTTTTAGTTTTTGGCGAAAATGAATCATGGCCAAAAAAATAAAACGGCAATGACGCTCAAACTGTGCGGCAGCAGGAATAACTTGTTTCTAATATACGCGCCAGGCCAAAAGGAAACACCACAAAATGAAATAATCCCATGGCCGCAAAGAGTTGCAACCAGCAACAGCAGCAGCAGCATCGTAAAGCAGCAACAAGAAAATAGCGGCCCGAAAACCGATTCCCAAGCTCCAAAAGGTTCGACGAAAACTTCGATTGTGAATTGCACCCAGAGAGAGAGAGAAGAGAGAAGAAAAAGAAGCGCAGAAACTGAGGCTGAGGCTGTCGTTGGTATCTGAAGCTGGGCCAAGAATGTGGCAAACATGTTTCTCGCTGGCTTGGGCATGGGCCTGGGCCTGTGCATGTGCCAGGAAGTAGGGGAGTTTTGCTGCTGCTCGCCCGCCTCATCCGCAAGGGTCTCTAGCTGGACAAAAAAAAA
The DNA here is from genome assembly GCA_035041535.1 of Drosophila cognata. NCBI lineage: Eukaryota > Metazoa > Arthropoda > Insecta > Diptera > Drosophilidae > Drosophila > Drosophila cognata. The sequence continues at coordinate 181,816 of JAWNLC010000252.1, forward strand.
TCTAAATCGTGAACATTGCGAAGCTCCTCTTCAATACTGGCCAACAGCAACAACAAACAGCAGCTTGAAAAAATGCGCCAGCAACAGTTTCTTCTTTTCATTCAAGCAGGAAAATTGTCTAGAAAATCACTAAAACGTGTTCTCTCTCTCTGAGGTTGCAGCTCCTGCTGTGGCTGCTGTTACTTTTAATTCCCCCGCACGCAGCTAATATATATAAGCCGTAATATTGGCAATTGGCAATGATTTTTATTACATGCCCACAGACGGAGCAGTTGAAAGTGAGTTTGTTGTTGTTGCTGGTAGTTGTTGGTTGTTAGCTGGTAGCTTGGTCTGAGGCATCGTTTCGTGGCTAGTTTTAATTTTGTTGTATATATTCTTCTTGGCTTGTTCACACGCCCGCAAGCTCATGCCTAATGGTTAATTCTGTTGCCATCTTTAAGCTGTGCTTATTTACTTTCACTTTAGTCTACATTAAAACTAACTGATTTGTATCAATTACTTCAGCAAAAGCATCAGCTCACAAACGTTGCTTAGCCGCAACTTGCCAATGCAGCTGGGCTCATTCATGAAAAAAAGTCAGGCAAGTCTAAATAGCTCATTTCCTTGAAATTAAAACGAATACATACACACACACACATACACACACACGCATACACACACACGCACAACGCAGCGTTCATTCAGAAAAAACAAAAAGCAAGTTGCAAACCTTTTTGGGCCAATTTAATAAAGGCAGCACTCACTTCCACATGAGCAACTTATTTTTTGCACGTTGCACGTTTTGGCTTTTTATTTGCTGCTGCTGGAAAATAATTTTCGCATGTGTGTGTTTGTGTGTGTGCTTAATTTAAGCTCAATTTTGCGCATTTAACTTGAAAATAAAGTATAGCAGCAGAAACAGCAACAACAAGAACGGAACAGGCAGCTGCTTTGCCAACTTGCTCAACAACCGGCAGCAAAAGGACACCAAAAATTACGTGCCCGAAAAAAAAAAACAAAAAAAAAGAGTGAGCTGGACGAACCACATTTAATGTGTAATCAGCCATGGCCATAGCCCCAAAGGAAGTTATTCTTGCTGGTCGCGTCCTCAGCAATGTACGGCATGCAGACGACGTCGACTGCGACGTCAACGTCGTGGCGGACACAGAAGATACTCAAAAACGACATCAACCACGAGAAGGTACATCATGATGATCAAGAAGCTGCTTGTATATCTGTGTGTGTGTGTGTGTCCACACCACACCTCAAATATATTTGTATATATGAAACCTGGGGCCGCTTGCACTTGGCGTGGGAAGATTTTTGTGCTCTTCGTCAGTTTTAGTGCTCTGATTCACAGTCCATACAATAGGTGTGTGTGTGTGGTGTGTGTGCGTGGTGAGTGTGTTTGTGTGTGTTAGCCCCCGAAAAATGCTTCATAGGTAGCTGGCTGCTGGGCTACTACTACAAAAAGGGCCTGTTTGAAATTTTTTTTGTTTTTGTTTTGCTTTTTCTGCTACTTCTTGTAATCTTGCCACATGTGGCAGCGGCTTCCTCAGTGATTTCTTTTAGTTTTCAGTTCGTTAGACGTTTTGTTGCGCCTGTTTGTTTTGCCCCATGCCAAATGACAAATGATTTTTCCCCCATCACAACAACAACAATAAAAACGGGTACAAAAAATATAAATTCATTGATTTTTAATTTATTTGTTTGACTTTATGATTTTTTCCACTGTTGGATTTTTTTTGCTCTTTGCTTCATTGTCGATATTTGAATTTTGGTATTCAAATATTTTATTTTTTGTTTGGCATTTTCGTCAAATCATTGCCAGCTACGCATTGAAAATAATTACACTTTTAATTCGTTAGCAGCTCCTTGTCTCTCTCCGCTCCTCCCCCTCCACGCACCGCCTTCTGATAAAAGTTTATTTTTTTTTTTTGCTTTGTGTACAATCATCTCATTTGATTTGACAAGCAAGTGATTTTCAATAATAATGAGAGTTGCCCGCGTGAAGTGCGGCACAAGAAACGCGGCACTTTGTGTCCACTTGACAAAGCAGCGGCAGCAACAACAATAATAATAATAACAAGCAACAATAAAAACAAGCAACATCAAAAATGAGCCCAGAGCTTCAGCTCGAAGAATGCTAGAATCGTTTTGCTGCACAAACGAAGAATGGATTTGAGGCTGTTTCTGTTGTTGTTGTGGCTGATATTATTTTGCCCTTTCACATATCTTTAAAGAAACCCAATCCCAATTCTGATATATTAAGAGATACTTACGTTTCTCGCAGTAGGTGCCCTGCCAGCCGGTGAGGCAGATGATTTCACCCGTTTCGGAGCATGTGTAATGGCCAAATTGATCGTCACGGGGTCGACAGAGATTCGCACAGCCTGATCCGTAATAATGCGGATCGCAGGTGACACGAAAATCGTATTCGAGCGATGTATGCTGTGATTCTGATTTGTTTGTCTTCCACTCGGAGGAGACCTCTAGAACTTGCTGCACCGAGAGCCGTTGGATGAGCAGATCTAAAACAGAAAGAAGAAGAAAAACAATAAAGATAAGTAAATTGTGTGTGAGAAAATTACAAGAAAAAAATGGAGAAGTGTGTGTAGATAGCCCTAATGAAGATTAATTGGATTCAAGTTACAGTTGAACTTGGGAGGCGCTGCTGGCGCTGGCCTCCTTCTATTGGAATTTTGAGAGATTACAAATCCTAACACGAAAAAACTCGAAACTGGCAAACTCGAAAACTTGCAACTTGCGCTTGTCACAAGTGCCACGTTGTTGCAAGGTATGCGGGGTAAATACTTGCAAGTATTTGCGGGCGGCAACAGGCAGGCAGGCAGTCAGTCAGCCAGGCAGCCAGCCATGCAACACACGACCAACTGAGCGTCAGTTGCATTTTCAGCTGTTTGCCTGAGTCAAGCGGGACCGGTCTATAATTTTTTTTTTTAATTTTTTTTTTTGAGAAACCATTGGATGGCAACTTGTTTATGTGTGTGTGTGTGTGTCTACACACATAGCTGTTTTATATAGCCACATTATGCCATGGTCTATAAAGTAAATTGCAGGTGCATGACTATTTGAATTGCAGGCAGCCAAGTCGAACCTAAGCCAGAGAAGTTGAAGCGGGCCAAAATAGAGAAGACAAAAAGAAGCAAAAAAAAAAGCATACAAATAAAAAACCGATGCATAAATCTCTTGCAATGCCAAAACGGCAATATGGTTGATGCTAAATGCTAAGCTTGGCCATAAACAAATAAAAATGCAAGATTTTTGCAAAAAAAATAAAAGCGATCAGCATAAAAAGAAAAGAATACCAGCCAGTGAAAGTGGCAGGGAATAAGTGGTAAAAAAGTGGCACGGAATTCGTAGTAAAGAAGTGAAAATGAATCGGTGGCAAGTGGCAGAGCATAATGACAGAATTTCTAAGTTATTTATTTATTTAATGCGGATTAAAAACCACACATTTTATCAATATTTTAACAAATTAAAATTTAAAAAAAATACAAATCAGATTATGATAAATAAAAACTGAATTATTAAATTAATATTAAAAATGACAAAAAAAATTAAATAAAACTGACGATATACTAAATCTGGGAAAATGTAAAATTGCTCATAATTTGTAGTAAGGTTTGTGGAAAAAAAAACCAAAGACACAAAAATTAGAGACAGGCAGCTTCGAATATAGTCAGAAATGTTGTTGGGCCAATAAATTGTAAGCTGCAGTTGACAAGTGCACCAACTGGTTGCCCAAAATTTTGAGCAAAATATCCATACTCCAATATCAACTAATTAATTATCAAGCGAACAAAAATATGCACATATAAGACAGATATATGTATGCATGTGTGTGTGTGTTGCACAAACAAAAATTCTAAGCGAGTTGCAAGTTGCAAGTTGCATTTTTTATTTATATTTTTTTATTGGCCAAGTCGTGTGCTTCACCTGACTTGGCAACATGGAAAAACGCTCAATGCAAAACTTGCGTCAAGCAACAGCATTCCCCAAAAAAGCGAAGCTTAAGGCAGCAAACTAAAATTAACAAACAAACGAATGAAAAAAACAAAACGAATTGAATATTGTGTGTTGTTGTATGTTGTGGTTTTATTTATATTTGCAACACACACAGAGACACATATAGACGTGTAGACGTCGGATTTGTGGCATGACAGGTTATTAGGCGACGTACCGGCAACGCTTCAAGTGAGACGCACAATTTGACTGCAAGTTTTTGGCGTCCAGTTTGGCCAGTTGGCCAATGTGGCAGCAAATAAATATACAAAAATTGTTTGCAAATGCATACGCATTAAACAGCATTTTTTAATTATCTATAAAAGTGATGCACAAAAACAGAACACATTGCTTAGTGAAAAGTTGCATGCCACAACTTTCGCAACAATTGCCGCTAATCACATGATTAATGAACCAAATTCGCTCAGTGGCTGAAATAAATCCAAGTGGGAATTATTTTAAAAACAAAATATACACAAGGAGAAATTTTGTACAAATTGTTTGTCTTTTAACAAATGAGTCGCAATTTGTGTGTGCAACAAATTTAGCAAAACGGGCAACAGCATTTTCAACTTGACGCCGACAAGGGGCAAGGCTTCTTCAACATACAACACACAACTGCAAACTGCAAATATTTAGTCACAGTCGCAGCAACAACGCGCTGACTTCTGCCAAAGGAATTTATAAAATACCATTTTATCAAGACACACGACGACGACAAAGAAGAAGAAAACGTAGACGGCGGAGCCAACGAGTTTTGTGTGGCAAGAGGGTTCTTCTCTCTTTGCCACTGCGAATCCGACTGTTGCTGGGCTGCTGCTGCTTGATCCAATGAGTTAAAATTAAAAGATAAGCATTTTAACAACATCGGCAAGAGCAACAACAACAACAACAACAGCAACGTGCAACTAACAACTTTGGCATTGGCAGAGATTAATTGGTAGGTAGGGATACGTGAAAAAAAAACAACAAAAACGAAAAGAAGAAGTGGAAGGAGAGTAGAAGAAGAAAACCAGCGAAAATCTTAAGAGTATGAGTTGAAAGATTTCGAAGCATCAAGTCAAGAATCACCTTGCAGCACGATGCTGCGAAGCCGGTCAAGCAATGTGTGTGTGTGTGTATATTCGAGTGTGTGTGGCTGGCAGGCATAAAACTGTTGGCCTCTTGCCTACAGGCAAACACTGGCGAAAAGGTCGAGGCCTCCCCACCCCACCACCATCATGCCACACTGTGGCTGCTGCAGGTTTCTTTCGCTGTTTTAATGCGCCTTTTTTTGTCTTTTTTTTATGTAATTTATGTTAAATGAATATAACAAAAAAAAATAAAGAGCTGCTAAACTTGTTGGCCATCGAGACAGGCGTAAACTTGCTACGCAGCCGTGCCACAAGTATGCGGGAGATCGTTCAACAACAACAACTTTTAAATAATGAAATTAATCCTTGACAAGCGCTTACAGCGACTTGCAAAATCTCCGCAAAATTGAAATGGTTAAGGGGGAGGGGCATGCGGCAGGGGGAAGGCAGTAACCCAGTCGATAAAGATCTATTGGCTCTGGGACAAATACACCGAGTACTTTAAAATGTGGTTTCTCTCTAGGATATCAGCAGGATGCCAGATTAAAACGAGAGCCAAACAATTAAAATTCCTTTGAGGAACCGGCTATTAATAGAAAATGTTGAACCAAAAAGTGCTTTGCACAAAAACAAAATTCCTATGAAATGTTCATAAATCTTCAAGTGAAAGAAATGTCTACCAAAATTGTGCAGGTATCTGAGCTGTGGTATATCCGAACAGGTAGCCAAACATTGTGTGGGAAAACTCTCTCAAATAATAAAAAAAAATCGAAAGAAAATGTGTTGTAAGTGTCCTTGAATGCTGCATGGACCACACAGATTTTAATTCGATTGCCAGCAATCTGTTTTAGTTTGTGTGGTCCTTTTATCGGACGGTTGAATCAGCGATCATGTCGCATTGTTTCAAGATGAATTACACTCCATACACTATCGCTAAATTCCCTTAAAAAAATCCTTCAACTAGAACTAAGAGTTCGTGATTAAAAAACAAAAAAACAAGCAGAAACAAGCCAAGCTAAAAAACTAAATTGCATTCAGTAAGTAAACGACGGACGACAGAGAGACTGACAGACAGACAGGCCGACCTCAGCACACTTCCGTTCCGAAGGCGAGCAGACAACAAAGGCGACAACAAAGTCTCCGGTGGTTTATCCCTGACTAAAAAAGGGAACCATACCTGACGCATACAGACCTGTGTTGTGTTGGCTTTTGTTATTTAAAACCACTCAATGTGCCGGAAATCTTATACACACACACACACACACACTCGCACACACACATCACAAGTGTTGAACTTTAGTTAGTTGCGCAGTTAGTGTGCAGCTAGAAATTTCAGTTTGAGTATCAGGTGTCTCTTTCTTCCTCGCTATATCTCTTTCTCTCTTTCACTCACTCTATACACCTCTCCTTCAAGGATCCTCGCTAATGAATACATTTGGAACTAGCTTTTGAGAGCACAAGAAACAGGATACAAGTTAAAAAATGCATCAATAAAATAAAAAAAGGAAAGAAAAATTTTACTTAATTTAATTTGTAATTATAATTTTTTGGTTGAGTATCAGTATCGTCTCCCTCTCTCTTTCTCATTCGCTCGCTCTCTCTTTGCCTTCAGAGATCTTCACCGAAAAAAACATTTTTGGAACAGCTTTTGAGAGCACAGAAAGCAGGATAGAAGTTATGCATTAAAAATATTTAATAGAATATGGCCAGGAAAAAGGGATGCGATTAAAAACTTTTTTTTTTAGTACTTACTGTTTAAGCGCGCATTGGCGCTGTTATTCGTATCGTGCCAGGCCTCAACGATCAGAGTGAAGGTGCCCTGCAATGTAGAAAAGAAAAAAGAAAGTTAAACAATTGTAACAAACAGATAAGAAGAAATGTATAACACATATTTAGTATTGCTGATAAACAAAAATTTACAGAAGTAGAAGCAGATATTTATAACATAAATTGTATATTGTAAATTGTCGATTAAAGCACAATACAAAAAAAAAATTTGCAAGATAACAAGATATTTATAAAAAAAACTATTTTTTTTGTTTATTGAAATAAAAAATAAAATAAAATAACAATTGTATGAAGTGAAAGCAGCTAACAATATTTTTATAACAAAAATTTTACAGGGTTAATTAAACCATAATCAAAAAAATGAGGAAAAAAAATCAGAATCAGAAATAAATTCAGGCGTTATCAAAACGGGAAGTGAATCGCTTTGTGCGTCTTCTTTTCTTTTTGTGGCTTAAACGCAAACTCGCACTTATAGCACTATATGATATGATCTGGGCCCCATAACCAATTTAAGGCTAATAGCTTGAAAGCTTTTACAAATGTCACAGAAGCCCACAGCCCAAAGCCCACAGTGAGCCTCATTATAGACAGATTATGACAACAGCGCAGCACCAACCCAAAAAGAAAAAAAACATGGTCCAAAGACGCCCACATGCCACAGACAGACAAACAAGCCAATGAAGCAAACACTAATGCAATGAGAGAGACTGCAGGTTACATACACACACACACACATGTAGTGTGCACACAGATTACAAATGCAAATGCACAGCAGTTGGCAACTCGCAGCGCCCTCAATTCACACTTGATTACAAAGGCAAGGAAGAGGCAGGGGCAGGGAGGGGCGCACAAAAACCGGCAGAGATGACACAAAATGTTGCATATATGCGTGTGTATATTATTGGCAATAGACGAGAGTCGCCGTTTGCAGAGGTTGCTTAAAACTCTAACGCTAACTCGGCTACTTGGGCTGGGCGTGGTTTTTGATTGCGTATTTGAGTTCGAGTTTGAATTTGAATTCGAGTTTGAGTTCGGATTGCATTGCATGTAAATGACTAATTTTTGACAAACTTTCGATTGTTGTTGTTGTTTGCCTATGTGGGCGGCAGATGTAGAATTAATTTAGCTGATAAGCCGCAGAGTGCCGATTGATTGCATAAGCAGCTGGCTGAAGCGAATTGCCTTTATGGTGTGGCCAGACATTGAAAAGTGCATTTGCCAATAAACAAGCTGATGGGCACGACAGGAAACAAATCAGACATCTGCACTTATATACATATGTATATATATATATATATATACATATATAATTATGTGCATAGATCATCGGCAGTCCACAACGCCAACTGAAGCGCTGCAAATGTTTATTGCTAAATTAAGCAGTTTTTTAAAGCATTAAATTACTTTGTAATGCTTACAATAGAATTTATCAGTTAATCAATTCAAATTCCTCTATTGCTAACATTATATATATACATATACTAACTCCTTTTAAATGTATTTATTAATTATTAATTCATTTTTGGTCTGCTTGCTTCTTTTTTTTGTATCGACTAAGCTATTGGAGATTAATAAAGTAAATAAATGAAGTGCTCAAAAACTTGTTTACTAATAGTGTTTAAAAAGCATAAATTTTAAATTTTACTGAACCAACTAATATTAGTCTAAATTAAATAAATGAACTAGAAAACTATCCTAAAAAATGTTATCGGTACTCGGTCGATAATTTGTGAGGGCGCACATTAACTGTAAATATATATATATAAATGTATATGTAAATATCTATATATGTCTATATACTTATTTATAAGCTCCAAAAATAAATGAGCCACATACAAACACACACACATATATATATATATATATATATATATATATATAGTATATATATATATAGATGTACACGCGAACGTGTATCGCGTGCAACGGAGCTGTATATCAACGTCAATATCTGCTGCTGCATAGGGTGAAGTGCATGCCAAATGCATAGGGCGAAACAGAGTAGGAGTGGCAGCCAATGCAAGACAAGACAAGGCAACGCAGGAGAGGCACAGAGAGATAGAGAGAGGCAGACAGACAGGCATACAAAGCCAAAAGTAACAAAGTTCAATACACAACAAACAGCAACAGCAGAAGCACCAGCCGCAGACAACGTTCAGCATCAAACTTGTCGTTGACTATTTTTAGCAGCAACATCCGAAGGGGGCAAGGGAGGGTGGAAGGAAGGGCGACTGATCTCCGGCAACCCCCAAGAACATATTTGCAAGGCATGCGTATGCATTGGGGAAAGGGGGCCCTCCTCATCTAGCCCGCCGTGCCACACGTTTCTAATTAAGTGCAACATTAAATTAGTTGGTGCCGCGACGCGACTTGTCCATGTCTAGTCGCTTACTATAATTTAGTATTTAGTTTGACCTATAAATATTTAATGTCGTTCTAAAATAGAGCGATTAAAAATTTGCACAAAATTAGTCGATTATTTGCACCTATTGGCAATGTGCAAAAAATCAAGCCATTTGTGATATTTTATTTTATGTTATTTTTCTGAGATATTTTACTTTAAGCTGATAAAGGGTGAAGGGGGTAATTTCGTAGGGGCGGTAATGAATTAAAAAGATTTCAAAAATATTAATCTAAACTGCTTTGCGTATATATGAAAAATGTTAACTTCGACTTAAGTTATCATAATTCTCATTTTCATGAATTCTTATATCTTCGATAATTCCTCTTTATTCGCTTATGAATTTAACTCTTATCGGGCAATTATGAATTTAACTGTTAAGTGTAGCTCTACTTTTTGCTGTATTTGAATTATACTATCTTAATCGTAAACTTTTGGATTATTTGACTTAATCTGGAAAAAAATAGACGATAATTTTTCTCCATTATTTTGTAAATTTCCCTCTTTTTTTGGATATTTGAGTTTACGTAATAAGTCTAGCACTACTTTTTGTAATATTTTACCAATCTTGCCTTAATTGTAAGTTTCTCGCTTCTAGGCATATTTGAGTTTAACTATTAGGTCTATATCCGTTTTTTGGGTTATTTTACTTATATTATCTTAAGAAGTTGATAAATTTAATTTAATTTCGCTCTTTTTGGCCAAATATGACTTTCATCAACTTTTAGCTCTAGCTCTGTCTTTTAGATTATTTGACTTCTATTATCTTAAAATCTATCTTCTGGCTTATTTTACTAGCTGTATCTTAATTCTCTTTTGCGGCACGTGTTGCATATTTTTGCATTCGTTTTAAAAACGCTAATTGGATGTGTTGCAAATGCGCATTTTGCATAAATTTTTCATTTGGATCCGCAGTCGCAGCCGCAGCTGCTTACACATTTCACGTGCCGATAAGTCTAGCTAGTTTCAGTGTGTGTAACTGTGTATGTACACCTCACCCTCACCCTCAGCCTACCCGGCTTAGCATGACTTTGCCACTTTAGTTAAGGCATACGATAATAGTAATGACGCTGCACATGCGCAAACAATTAGGAAGTAAAATGTACACAGAGAGAAAGAGAGAGAGAGAGGAAAGAGTGGAGGTAGAGAAATAGATAAAGAGAAAGAGGGAGACAAACCCACCCCTTAAGCTATACGCGCACAGCACACGCTGCGGGCAAAAGAAGAAGCAAATACGTTACAAAATAGAAGCGGGTTCCTCAATGTGGGGTGAACAGCCCAACCAACCAACCAGTCCGTCAGTCAGTCAGCCGGTCAGTCAGTCAGTCAGTAGCCGTTAGCAGTAAAAAAAGTGCGCGAGCCAACTATTTGAAAAATAGCGAATGTGCTCGTAATACTGGCTAAAATAATTAAGAAATGTGTGGCATGCCCAGTGTCTTGGCCGCTGGAGCATAAAAGAAGTAGCAGGCCGCAACAGCGAGCAGCAGTGGTAACAAAGAAATCGCCTAGAGTGCAAGTATTTCAAATTGTCAGCAATTTATTGGGCAAACACGTGCGCAAACGACTCATACACTCAGAAAAATGTAGAAAATCCACCTAAAATGAAAATCTCCTGAAAATCAAAATTACAAAGCTAATTAAATGTTCTGCGTGTTAGAATTCTAATCTAGATATATAGGGGAAAAATTTGATAAATTTATATATTGTATTTTATTTTATATTTATCGACATATTTAATTTACCCAGCAATTAAGAAAAGCAACACAGGCCTTTACAGATATAAGATATAATCCTCCATTTTTTAAATTTACTTTCTAAACAACAAAATTATTTAAAAGTAGCGCAAAGTAAAACGATGTCATATAAATTTCAGGTTGTTTGTTTTTCTGAGTGTACGAAGTAAAAATCTGCAGAAGGTGATCAAGAGTCAAAAAACGAGTCATTTTAAAAAACAGAAGAAAACTCAAACGAACGTTACTTTATTTAGGGGTTGATAATGAACTCGGAAGTGTAGGTAGAAGAAGAAGTAGAAACTAAAAACACGTAGTCAGCGATCTGGAAATTGTCGCTGGTGGTGCTGCACGACGCGGCACGCGTTTTTCAGTGAAATATGTATATATATATATATATATATATATTTTAATAGTCGACAGATGTTTGCGACAACAACCCTTGACAAGGACACTGAGAGCAGATCGCAGAGAGCATTGCAACTACGGGCGGAAGTAAGTACGATGCACAGTCGCCGCCACGTTGCAACTGCAACTGCAACGGCAGCTATAAAAAGCATCCAAACACAAATTGGCAACAAAAATAAAAATCGCGTAAAAATCATTTAAAGAGACAACACTGAATATATACATTTATTTTTATTGAATGGCTGACTGACTGAGTGACTGACTGAACAAAACTGACTCACCCACTGCACTGGGGGAAATAATCTAAATATAGTTATATATATATATATATATATATGATGATGATGATGATGTTGCATGTGCATTTTACTCACCGGCCATGCAAAATTGAAGGCAAACTGAATGGGATTGGTGAAGCCCTTGGCTTGCAGACTCTGAGCATTGGAGAGATTGAAGGAGTTCTCGCCGAGAATTGGTGTCACCACATCCCCGTATGTGCACTGCGACGTTGTGTCTATCGTCGCCTGATAGTGCTTGAGGCACACGCGAAATCTCGTCTTGCATGTACCAATGCATTTGCCCGTCGTCGCATCCGTTGCCCCGCTGCAACAGTGGCCCTCATTGTCCCGGCCATGCTCGTTGCTAAAGTATTTCAATCGCAATTCAAAATTGCCGGAACTGTGAACCTGCAGAGGAAAAAAGAAAGAAGTTTTTGTATTATCAAATTAAAAAGCAATTCATTTAAGTTGACGCTGCAAATCAAGAATGCAGCAGCAGCAGCAGCGTCCCCAGCAAGATAGCCATAAATCTTTCAATATGGTATTTAACCGAAAAGGAACTGTGTAAAAAATACAAAAATCAACTGCGGAATTTCGCCACAAACTCAAACCAAAATACCAAATCGAGTAGCAGTTGTTTAAAAAAAAGGGACCCATGCAAAGGACGACAAAACGGGCTTATGAAATGTTAAGAGTCAAAAGAACAGCAAGCGGTCGATTTTTGCAGAGTTTGTTATTTTTTATTTTTTTGTTTTATTAAGTTTTGGTTTACTTTAAGCCGAGTTCAATTTATTGTTACGTTTCAGTTTTTGAAGCGCTTACTTCGTCTATATCGTCTTAGTCTTTGCATTTGCATATTTGGATTTGCAAGTTTGTTTGATTTTTCGGTCGATAAATTTGTAAATTAATTCGCTAGCGCGTTTAACGACTTAAGGTGTGGATTGTAAAAAAAAAAAATCTACATATTCAAAACAAAATAAAAAAAATAGGTCAGCGTGTGTTGACAACTTAATTAAAAACTAGAAAGAAAATATCCCTAGTAGGAATTGTTTTTAGGGATATTGTTGTGTATTGTGAGCTTATATGGTTTCTAAATGGTTTCTAAATGCTTAAGATATAATTATGGGGCCATAAATGGGCGCTCAAACAACCCCCTCAAGAAGCTGAGGAAAACTCTCAAACACAAACAACAAGGCAATGCCCAAAATAGTTGCTCAAGTGTTAGTGCTCTGATTGTTGTCCGTTTGCTATAACTGTTCGGCAATTAACATTTTAACAACAACCACAAGTGAAGCTTGTTAAAATGATAATTTAATTGTTAACAAGACATGAGCTCGAAGTGCAGACAGAGATAGAGAGAGAAATAGAGATAGAGACTGCTCCACATGTGTTGTCTGGGAAGCTCTTTATTGATGTTGTTGTTGTTTGTTTATATGAACATGGGTGTTTAATTGCTCAATTAAGCCGAAGTGCGTCTGATTTTGCCTCTTCCCTTGTCTTCTGCTTTTCTCAGATGCTGTGTATTAATAAGCCCAGCACAGGTGTAGTAATGCGTAGTGGGCCCAAACAAAAAAAAAAAAAAATATATTAAAAAAAAGTAAAGCGTGGCACAATGCGAGCAACAATGAAAAAAGGGCGATGATGATGCGGATGATGGTGAAAAATTGTAGCAAAGCTGCTTAACTAACATTTAATGGGGCTTGGCAATTGAGACGCTCTTTCTCTGGCGCTAACATTTGCCGCACGCCGTTGTAATTGTAATTGCAATTGTATGGCACAAAAGGGGCAAGCATTTGTGTGGAAAGAGAAAGAAAAAAATGATTGATTTTTCTAGCAGTTGCAAATGAAACTTGCACAGATCAAAACATTCCATAAAACTAGCAGAAATCAAACAAACTAACTCAAAAAAAAGAAGGCGCAAAAAAACAGATGAAAAACGCCCAAGATACACGCAAAACGAAAGACTTAAGCACCGAACTCGCAGCAGAGCAATGCAAGCAGCAGACGTCAACAGCGACGGCGAAGCTGCTGCGCTACAACAAAACGTGTATTAATAAGCAGCGGCCCAACAGCAAAAAAAAAATAAAAATAAAAAAAATAAAAACAAAACAACATACGACGGCAAAACGGACGCAAAAGAGCAGCACAAAAAGAAGCAGCAATAGCGGCGGCGACGACGTCGGCAACAGGCAGGCGAAGAAGAAAAAAAAATTAAAAAAAGAAAAAAAAATGTACAAGTAAAACCGAATTGTTTCCCACGGCATACGATTTTGCCGGTCAACATTGATGGTTAAAACGAACAAACGAACAAACGAACGAGCGAACGAAGGAACGATCGAGCGATGAAGTGACTGCCCGACGTCGCGACGTTCAGTCAAAAGGTGTAAGTAGCAACAACAACAACAATAACGAGCGCCAGGTGAAGAAGCAGCAGTGCATGCATTGCCAATGCACAGCCAGCCATATTGAAAAGAGCGAGCGAGCGGAAGAGACGGCCAGTTTCAGAGAGACAGATAGAGAGGAGCAACAGAATCGCTCTCTCAGAGCGCAGCAAAAGCCCCATAGCTATAACAGTGTTTAGTATCTGTTGTTGTCAGCTGGTGTTTTTGGGGAGCTGCTGCTGCAGTCGGAGCAGAGCAGCTAACGACAGAGCTGCGCCAAAGCGCAAAAAGAGCGAAACGTGACTTAAAAGTGAATTGGATGGCGAATCTTTTTTGTTGGGTTTATAAAGTGCAGCTGGCAGCTGCTGTGAGAAAGAGAGAGAGAGCCACTAAGAGCAAAAACTTGTTTTCAACGGCGCTTTGAAGAGTAGTGAAAAAAAAAAATAAAATAGTGTAGAAAAAAGAATTAATAGATGATCAGCAATGATGCGTTGCTGATGCGATAGAGACAGAGACCAAAGGACAGACGGAATCTGAAGCTGAATTAATAATAAAAAAAATCTCGCACAAAAGAAATGTTGGAAAAAACACAATAAGCGGAAGGAAGGTGAAGGGGCAAGTGCAGAGCAGGAAAGAATGCTTATACAGGAATTGCACTCACACGCATACAGAAAATGTTAAACACGGAGGAGGAGAAGAAGAAGCAAACAAAGGTGCAGGCGCAGTTGTCAAAATATGTACAAAAGGCAAATCAATTTGCATAACAGCGAAACATTTACACACACACATTGTTGATAAAAAGCATAACAAAGCGTTGCAAAGCGATTTAAGCTGAAACCACAACAAATAGTTTTCTATTATTTGACACCATTTTAATGCACAAATACAAAATACGATTTTCTCACCATATTTTTTCTCTACTTTTTCGGAAAGTTGTATTCTGCTCATGCAAATCGTAAAAATGCGTAGCTCAAATTTCTTCCCACTTTAGTAAAAAATAATAAATATATAATTTTATACACTTGTTATAGTTCTTTTGTATTTTTTGTTTGCCTTGTTTTGCCGTCAAATATTAACTATATTACGCTTGAAGACCTTTTGGGAACACACACACATAAATAAAAAGAAAAAACGAAACAACAAAAAACAGAACTTGAAAGCTAAAATGCCATGTTATCCCGGACAATGGGGACGGGGTGGTGAGTGGGGGACAGGCACTTGTTAAAAGTGTTGAAAAATAGTGCGTTGCATTGTTTACCTTTTGCTTGACTCAGTTTGCCTTTTTACGAGCCACTCTAAATTTATACAGTATAAATGAATGTTTTTCTCTTTTTTCTGCTTCGTCTTCTTCTTTCTTTTACCTTTACCGTGATCACTCAGGCTTGACGCGACTAGTTAGATCAAGCCCCTCTCCTCTCCCCCTCCCACAATAACACTTTTTTGCCACTCTTCCACGTCAACATACGTTGACTGACTGACAGTTTGAATGTTGTGGGTTACAACATACACAAACACATGCATTTTTCTATATTTTAATATATTTTTGTTTTTATCTTACAGGTGTTAGCTCAAGTTTTGCAGTATTAAATTTGCGTGTGTGTGTGAGTAAAGAGAGTGGGAGAGAGATAAACAGTTGCCCTTTGGCTTTGCTACGTTGTTTATTAATCATTTAAATTCATCAACATCATCGTCATCACAATCAACCGTTAAAAGCAACGGGCTTGGAAAACAGTTATAAGCGCAAGTGAAACATCTTCAGTGTGTGGGAGCAGTTTGCCTGCTACTCCCCCTTCCAACTCTCTTTAGGTTTCTAAATTGCAATTAATTATGTTATAAAGTGCGCAAGTGCAGAGAGAAATACATAGAGAGAAGATGATGGAAGCGTCATTCATCCAATCTTCTGCTCACTTATTCATTCATTCATTCAATGCGCCGTCGTCTCATGTTAATATGAAAATTGCACGAAATGCAAAACAGAAGCGGAGAAGGAGACGAAGAACAGGAGGAGAATAGTAACAGGCGCAAGCGCAACTACAACTACAATTACTGCATGTCGAGTGTAAATGACAAACAGAGTACGGTTATCCGATAAGCAAGTGAGAAACAAACGAATAATGTGCTCAAGCTACACAAAATGCTAGGAAAGAGATAGAAACAGATGGAGAGCTTTCAATGGTAGTTTCTAACACACCCAAAAAACAAGGGAGAAGGTAATTTTTAATGCTGCCAGATTGGTTGCAAATTAAAAGCGAGGAACAACAACAGCTGCATTTCATAATATTTCAGCTGGTCGCCAAAACTGAAGACCGCAGGAGGTTTTTTAAGCTACATTTTCGTGTGTTGTTAAAATTAGCAACTAAATGAAGGAACGATAAAAGCGAGAGCGAAAAAGTAAAGTAAAGCACGCAACGGAGGAGTGCGGCAGTAAGAAGAAGATGTGGAGCAGCGCCACATGCAATGCTCAAGAAGCAAGGGATGCTGGATGCGTTTAAGATCAATGAAAGAAGCAGAGGCAAAAAAACGCATGTGCATGGCTGCGCATGTGTCGACGACGTTGACCTACGCAAAGTTTAGCCAAAAACGTTCATGTAAAGAAAACTGAGGCGCATGCAAAAAAAAAAAACTGAGGCAGATGTTGCCGATTTGCGCATGTGCGTTTTTTTTGCATTCAAGTTTCACATATTGAAATCGAGCAGCTTCTCGATCATATTTTTGAAGCATGCGCCGTTGGTGGTAATTTTATTTGAGCCTGTCTGAATACGGCTGATTTTTCGACATGGACCTGTTTTGCGGCCAATGAAAACTCAAAAACTAGTTTTTATCTATCTATAAATTCGAAGGGTTGCGAACAAAATCAACCCCTGCTCAGCTGGTTTCTAAACTAGAAGCGAGAATTTATACATATCATATTACAATAAATTTTGAAAAAATAAAATAAATGATAAAACGACGATATTTGTATTTTTGCATGCTTAATTAAAAACAAAATTTAACTTTAATTTTTATACTTTATTAGCTCGTTTTGACTGCAATTTCTATTATGTAAAAATTAGCAATTTATTTTACTTTATTTTAATGATTTTCAGAATTAAATTTTAAATGTACTGTACATTATTTAAATGGTGTACATAAAACGATTTTCAAACGCTTTAATAAATTACTAAATTCAAATATATCTAATTTAATTATTTACTTTAGGTTATGTTAATGATGTTCATATTTCACAAATTTTAAAGCAGTTTTCTGAACAACTAAAGTTAAGAATTAAGCAAAAATAGTAAGTGAAGATTTGAAATTTTTCTTATTCTTATTTTCTTAGAAGTGAAATTGGACAGATTTTTCCAAGTATTAATCAACAATTTTAAGTGAAGATTTGAATTTTTGGCAATTCATATTTTCTTACAAGTGATTTTTCGAAATTACCAATTTTCAAGCCACTTTAAGGAAAAACCTCCAAACGGATAAATAAAAACCGTTAATATTTGCTCTCTGCTCAGCTCCTGATTGTCAACAGGCTGGCAACGCGTTAAGCTCGCTTCGTTTCGGCTTTGCACGCACGCACGAACACATGCAAAGGCGACAGCTGCAAAACACGCACGCATTCTGCGCATGTGTGCAGGAGAATCGCCAAAAAATAAATAAAATAAAATGTAAGACGGACGAAGGAAAACAAGCAGCAACAAGTTGCTGACGGACCAGAAGAGGGGAGATGAGAAAGGGGGAAAGCTTACCTGCACAATAATTGTGAAGCAAATGAATGCGGATAATAAACATTTAATCCAGTGCATGTTTATTGTTGTTCTTGCTTTTGTTGTAATAAAGAAAATTGTTGGTGTTGTGTGTTTTTAAGTGTAATAATCCTGGTTGCTGCTGTGGTAGTTGTTGCTGCTGTTATTTAACACACAAACACTCAATTTTCAACATATAAAAATTAGTCGTTTATTGTATTTTTTCTCTAAAATTTCTGCTTCTTCTTTTGCAGCTAACTGCGGCAAATGCGTTGGCTATTTTTTGTTGTTTTGTGCATTTTGTTGTTTTTCTTTTCTTTCTTTTTTTACACGTGCACGCGCCACATTTTTTTATTTTGCGTAATTTCTGCCAGCTCCTTTCACACGCACGATGGACGGGGAGCGAAGGCGGGGCGGGTGCGGGGGTTGGCAGCGAAATGCCGCTCGTTGATTATCAATAGATAAAAATCGCACTCAACATTTACACACACAAACACACACATGCAAAAATTGTATTTGCCTTGGCTTGTTGCTTGTTGCCTTAAAAAACATTTGAAAAACACATTTGGTTCATGCACTTTTTTATTCTTTTTTTTTGGCTACCAAAAATATTTATTTGATTTTGAGAATTTCAATATTGGCAGCTCTTCATTATCATCACACACTGAACAACATGCTTTAATTCATTTGCACATTAAAATTTAAACAAATTTTAATGTTGAATGTTGTTTTTTTTTTAGAGCGACGCGCGACACGACGCAATCCACAATGCGACAATTGGCGACAAGACAACGACGAAGCAGCCGCAGCGAACCGCACTGCGCAAGAATCCAAAACAGAATGAAAGCAGCCAAATGTTTTATTTTTCAAATTTGTTTTTAGCCAGCCAACCACGCTGAGAGAGAGAGCGAGAGACAGGGAGAGAGAGAGAGCGCTCGCGCGTGAGAGAGCACAGCTGCTTTTCGTGGTCATCCCTGTTATACACTGCCGCTTGCTGAGCGGTAAGCTGGGTACGCTTGCGCGTTAGAACGGGACAACTGCTGTGTCAACTGCTGAGCGAAACGCGTTTTGTGTGAATATTTAGCGTGTCTCTCATGAATGTTGCAAGCTGAGCAAAATGTTGCTGCAACATTGTTGCCAAAGAGAATCTCTTATTTAATGCGAATATAAAAATATTATGTATTAAACAAAATATTAAGGAACATTAAGGAAGACAATTTTCAAATTATATATATAAATTTCTTTGCTTATTGGCCATATGTGCATATAGATTTTTACAGGCGCATTTCGCTAACGTACGAGTTTTTCAATCCTTTTGTCTATAAAAGGGTTGTTTTTTTTTAATATTTTTGGTTTGTATTTTGTATAGGGGGATTTTTGCTTCGATGTACCACAAGATTTGCATGTGAAAGGGTTTTGGCCAGTTTTTGGCTCACAAAATTAAAATAATTTCCAAAATCTATATTATTATTTTTAGATTTTAAATCTGCCAATATAGTATCATATTGGCATTAGGTAATTAATATTAAAAATTTTTAATCAAAAATAAATAATAATAAATACAAAAAAGTGCAAGTGATAATGTATCAAATCTTTGGTATACAAATTATATAAAAATCTCTAACGGCTGATTTTGCCATTCAGTAATACAAATTATAATACAAATTTTAAAGGAACTATTTTTAAGTCAATTACAAATTTTTTCAATGCAATTTCTGTCTATATTCAGAGGAAATATGATAACTTTTTCACAGAAAATTTGCAAGAATTTTAACATAAGATATTTAAAAACTTATATCTACGTTAATGTATGTATGTTTTTTTGCCAAATGTCTTATAAAATGAATCGAAAAATTAAATTAAAAAAATTTTTTAAGAAACGCCTTTTTTAATTAAGTGATTAAATGACTAAAATAATAGACTATTGAAATTAAACATATCATTAAATAGTTTACAGCAATAAAACCACAAATTAGGTTATTTGGAAATCCCAGAAGATTAAGTTGGTGAATTAGCAACGAATGAAGAACGGAATCAAAAGCCTTACTAAAGTCAGTGTAAACAACCGTTTGCATCCTGTTTTGAAATCCCTTAATAACAAACGAAGTGAATTCTAATAAGTTAGTGGTGGTAGATCTATATTTCATTAACCCGTGCTGGCAGGGAGAGATTAAGGATCTGCAAAGATGTTGTAGTTGAGAAGTTACCGATTTCTAAAAATCTTAGGAACAGTGGACAACTTAGATATACCTCAATAATTTTGAACATTTGATTTGTTTCCTTTTTTAAAGGAGAGGAATAATAAATGATTCTTTCCAAGTATTTGGAAAAGAGCAGAACTCCACCGATAATACAAAAAGTTTAAACAACGGCTTTAAAAGACCATGGGCACAGTACCTAAGCACACAGCCAGGTACACCATCATGTCCTGGTAAAATTACCGGCTTAATGACATTTAGTTCATCAAGTAATGATCTCTCCGATATCAAAGGTCCAAAAATGCATTTAGAGCCACTAACCAGGTAAGGATATGGCAAAACCAACTGATGATTATGGGAACTATAAGTAGTTTGAAAAAATTCGGCAAATAAATTGGCAATGGCAAGATCTGAGTCTGCACTCTTGTTTTCAAAAAATAAGGTAGCAGGAAGTATTGTTGAGCCTCGCTTAGCATTAACAATATCATAAAAACGTTTAGGATTCCGCTGAAACTGTAAACTACAACTTCTTAGGTAATCCTTATAACATTTGTTATTTATAGCCAAGGACTTGGATTCAGCAATCAAGTAACGAGAGAAATCCAAGGAAGGCCAGTTTCCTTGAATTTCTTATACATTCCTGACTTTTTATTCTTTAATCTGATCAGCTCCTGCGTAAACCACAAAAGTTTGGTAGACCTACATGCCTCACGAACAGGAACACTCAAGTCAAACAAACCGTCCAACGTATTATAAAAGACCCCGATTACAACATCCATGTCAGCACAATTATAAAGCCGGGACCAGTCAGTTTCCGAATTTGACAAGCTCGCCCTGAAAGCTTGTTATCCTGACTGGCAAATCAAACAACACCTCCAACGTTGGGTGAGAGGAATCTTCAGGATACGATATAGGTTCAGAACAGGAGACAGAAAAGAAGGAAGGATCCGTGACAAAAATCAGATCAATCATCTTATTTAAGGAATTCGGGATATCATTGATTTGACACAGTGATATCCCAAATAAGCCCTCCAAAAACTCATTCCGAGTCGTGGTTGACAAAACACTTGAAGGACAAGGCGTCCATGTAGTTCCAGTGAGATTAAAATCACCAAGTACTACAAGAAAATCAGAAAGCTGTGAAGACACACAAAGTATAGCAGCCAAATGGGAAGAATACAAAGAACTATCTGAAGAAGGTGGAATGTAAGAACAGGTTATAAAAAGACCAATACCATTAATATGCAATTTAACAGCAATAATCTGTACATCCATTGAAACATCTGTCATTACCATCTCCGAAGATAAATCTGCATTGATAGCAATTAGTACACCCCCACCACGCCGGGGCGTCCGATCTTTTCTAAAGATAGAGAATCCACTAGAAAGGATTTCAGAATCTAGGATGTCGGGCCTTAACCACGTTTCAGTATGGGCAACGACATTAAACAGAAAGGAAATACTAGTTAGGTATAGATTTGAAATCTTACTACAGATACCTCTTGCATAAAGTGTTCTGCCGGAACATTTATTTTAAACGAAGATGTCTCCCGAATATATGAGAATTTGAATTTTTCCACAGTAACGATGACTTTAGATTTGGCTTGGATAAAAGCCTTGACATCCTCAAATGTGGTATCAGGGGAAAGACGTGAAACAAATACAAATAGAATTTTAAGAAATTATAAAACAAATAATATTAATAATATGTTTTTCTTTATTTTGTAAAGATTTTTCGTCTCTAGTTTATATAAGAAGTTTTTATATATTCGATTTGAATATGATGATGATAGTATTATTATCTATATTGGTGGGAAATAGTATTATTGTCTATATTGGTTTATAACAAATTAGTATTTAGGAAAATAATATTAATAATATTGAAAATAACCTTAAAGTATTCTTAGCACTTTCACAAGTTAAAGCAAAATTTAATATTTTTGATATATTTTGCATTTATTTTATTGTTTCCATTATTTGATTTGAAAATAAACTAAAATGTTATACAAAATGTTGTAATGATAAATCAGAATCCATATGACTGTTGATGATTATTATTATATAGATTTTTTCAGTTAATAATACATTAATATATTGCAGTATTCGAATATTTTTCATTGTTTTGTTAACATTTTTCATCTTATATAATTTCTTAAATTAGATTTTATAATAGGTACATATGTAATTACAAGACATAGCTTAAATTTCTAAGCGCAAGCGATTTCAAAAATCATTGTAAATAATTTGAAAGACATCCTACATAAAATTGCTTTACTGCTCTGAAAATAAATCAGAATCAACTAAATTAATTTTGCAGTACCCAATATATTTTTTGATGTTTTTTGTGAAAACTTGAGCATATTAAAATTGATAAAGAATAATTCTCTTCGATTTTCAAATTGATTAGCAAATATTATAAATCATTTTGGCGATAACGAAAAATTATATATTTCCAAAAATCTGTGCGCTGCCGGCTGGATTCAAATAAAAGGCCAGTTGAAATTTGTAAATAAATATTGCTCTTCATTAATTTAATATGTGCATATGAGCGGGAAGAAAGAAGACACTTAAAAAGAAATAAAAAATAAAAGAGAAGAAAAAAATACAATCCAGTCAACACCAAATTTTACAAGAGCCAATAAAAATAATTTTACCTCACTTTCAAATGGAAAAATATGAACGAACGAGAGGATTGCTGGATATGGATATGGATATAGTTATATATGTAGATATCGATGTGGATGTTGATGTCTCTACTGCTCCTGGCAAGTTCAACATTTAAGCAAACACTTTTTTCGCTCCATAAATTACGCTGTTCAAAAAATGCGAGCGAAGAGTGAAAAGTTGTTAAATTAAACACAAATTTATGGCCGCCAAAAGCTGCGGGCTGTGGGGCAACCAAAAGGCCCAGTTGCAGGGCCCACGGAGCCAGAGAGACAAAGAGGCAAGTTAGCACCTGTAAACCGGTTGTAGGTTTTTTTTTTTTTTTGTCCAGGCGAACAAGCACAGGTAGCGAAGTTAGCCGCTGGCCAAAAACAGATGTCCTGCTGCTCCAAATTGAAAGCACAACATACATCATCCTTTCCAAAGGGTCTACCCCACAACTAACTACTCCCTGTCTCAATTCCCTCCCCCCGCACACTGCTGCCTTCTTCTTCTCAAGGGGCGCCTCGCCGCTTTGAATATTAAGCAGCAAACAACAACAAAATAAAAACTCAAAACTGAAGAAATTGGGGTCATGCACTCCACACGCATTGGCGATCTGGCAGCAGACTCGAGTTCCCCCGCATCTCCCTTGGCCCTCATGTGGTATGCCACATCTTTCACTTTGCGAGTGTACTTTATGTTGATTTTTCGTTTTATTTAACAATTTTTTTTTTCAGTTTTGCGCACTTGCCTCTCTGTTTGTAACTCAGGAAACTTGAAAATTAGGCGCGTGGCTCTGACAATGATGGCAAAGGGGAGTGGAACATACAACACGTAGGGGCGGGTTGCAGTTGCGACTCATGATATGTTTATAGTGCTGATATTGCTGGCGAAAATGCAGGCGCTTTTTATGCAATTTTTGTTGTGCTTGCAACCTGTTGTAGTTTTTGTTGTTGTGTGTACAAAAGAGAGTGATGACAATTGAAATATTAAAACTGGCGTTCATTTTGAATCTTTATGAATACAGACAATCAATTTATATACGAGCAAGCAATTGCTGTATTTTTGAGCTTTTTTTGTAGAGAATCTACGCTACGAGTGAACATTTACGGATGTTGCATAAGAAAGAAGCTGAAAAAAGATATTGCTGGGCAGAGTAAAGTAAGAGAGAGTGAGAGTTTTATATTTCCACTTATGAATATTTATTACTAATATTATTATTATTATTTTTATTTTATATTGATATTATTTGTATACATTCAACTTTTTTAAGAATTATTTTTAATTTAATTTATTGTATTTTATTATCTTAATATATGTATTTAATTAAATTTAATGTCGACAACTTAAGTTGTTTTATTGGAGCCTCAGCTCGGGATGTACTATTATTTTAAGTATAATAATAATAATTTATTTTTAATATAAAATTCTTTATGAAATTCACTCTGAGAATGGTAGCTAATAAAATAAAGTTTGTTTTTGTTTGTTGCTATTACTTACGCTTACTTAACTCAGCCAAATGCGTACTTAAGTATTTATATTTACACATATGCCATTGTTATATATTGCGAAACTAGGATTCATATATTTAATATATTAATAATGCTATTATAAAAGGATATTGTTTATTTATTTTGGAATATATTGATTTGACTTAAAATAAAATTTAAATTGCTTTCACAAATTTAAATGCATTTTTTAATAATTTGAATATTTTTAGTTAATTTAGTTGTGAAATAAAAATATTTTTGTTCTCACCATAATCCTTTGAGTTGAATTTAGTTAATTAAACGAACATCGAAAAAGTTTGCAGCTTTGATTCCAGGAATTTGTGCGAATTATGTGAACTCCAAGAACTTCCAAGAACTCGGGCACATAATGTCGTTGCCCGAACCGAGATGAGCGGAGATGAGACCGCTGATGTCTGTTTTGGGGATACCAGTAAACATCCTGTTATGAAACCGCTTAACTCGTTTAGCATTTCATTCATCAAAAAATGTTCGCAAGGCGAATGCGTAAAAATTCGCGTAAACAACAACTGAACTCGACTCATAAACCGGAAGCGATCTGTAGAACCTTCGAGAGAAAGAGAGAGAGAGATATATAGAGATAAAGAGAGAGAAAGAGTGAAAGAGAGCGGAAGAGCTGCGTTCCCAGTTCATGGGAATTTCGTGGGCCACTTCCTTCCGACTCTGGGCTGAGGCTGAATGCGCGGGTGAAACCAACAGATCTTTTTCGCTTTTTTTTTTAATTTGTTGGGATTTGTATGTCTAAGAGTGCGAATCAAATTACGCGTGTGTCCTCCTGGAATCCTTGAGTTGTTCGTCCCTGGCACAGGCTCTCTCTCTGTGCTTCCGTCATCCACATGCTGCTTGTTCGTTTGCACCTTGGGCCTTGACTACTTCCGGTTTAGCGCAAAGGACAGCAACAACAACAACAACATCAAATACGACAATGACAACGGCAGCAGCAGCAGGTAGTTATTGCAATTGTTGTTGTCGTGGCGAGTTTTTTGCTGTTGTGCTCGCGGACATTTCCTGTGCCTTGCCCACGCCATGCAAATAAGGATGTCGGATGTCGCCAGCGGGACATGCAGGACCAAAGGAAAACAACAAGTGCCTGTCCGCTCCTCTCGCCAGAGTCCAAGCCGGATGTTTTTCAAAAATCGATTGGAAATACAAATGTGATTACATTCAAGTGCTTCAAGTGCTTTAAAATTACCTACGAAAAGTTCTGGATTTTAAGGAAAATCTTGCAATCGTAAAATTTTATGTTCTTCGATTATTTGACATTTGAGTAAATTTACAACTGAATTCAAAAATTAATAATTTATTTCAGGACATTTATTTTAGTGTCTTTTCTATTTCTGTACTGATATGCTTGATGTATATTATTTTCACATTTATTTAATGTTTGTAAGAATAATTATTCATCAGTGTCTAGTGCCTCAAAAAATAAGTTTAAGCTTGTAAATATATTTATTTAATGTCGACAATGTTAATTTTAAGGCTGTTTTTGGTTGGTAGGTTGTTGGCGATGTCCTTCAAAGATTGGGATATATTTCGAAAAGTGTGAATCGATAAATCTGGACATTTATCACAACACGCCCACACCCACGGCCCACAGGAGTCTTGGCCCTAGAAATTTGAAATACGCACAACTTCCACAATTTGTAAGCTGCAGTCATCAAATTTTGAATAAATGTTACTGGTAACTCCCCTAATAGATCGATAAAATATTGGATGGCCACGCCCACTCCGACTCCCTAATCCGATACACGATAAATCAATAAGACCATATATCATACCCAATTTGAAAGCTAGAATCACCAAATTACAATTTGAAAGGCAATCTTGGACAGTATTTCGTGGCTACACCCACCTTTGCTTTCATTGCTACCTGCTATCAACTGGCATTACGTATGGCATGGTATCAAAGTTTTTCTTAGTCGGTCATGCCCGACTGCTACGTTCTCCTTGTCTTAATTCAAATATGTCTATATAATTAGAATAATTCGCACATTTGGACTTCATCCAAATAGTGCTAGTTTTTTCTATCCAATCGCTTAGCGTTACACAAAATGTATTCGCCTGTAGCAGGTGGATGTCAACCAAATTTCTCAGGCCCAACAGACTGAAGTAATCTGGGCTACTGGCAACGTTTCCCACAGGATGCAAATGTAACAAAACACAAGAAACGAAAAATCAAATTTTATGTTGGATTTCATGCAAAACAAAAACCCAAAAACCGAACACGAAATCCATTGACGGCAGTAGCTGAAAAAGGCAGAGCTGTGAAGAGCAGAACTAAAAACATGTGTGCTTCCCACACAAACACAAACACACACACACAAACAGAAACTCACCGAATGCAGCAGGTACTTTTGACTAGGATATGCGTGTCTTTAGATACACCAACACTTCCAAGGCAGCTCATCTCGAAGTGGAGTCTGCAGCAGCTGCTGTTTTTCTCGAATTATCGGGACTTGGAGATTTGTTTTTACTGATGATAGTTGTTTGGCGATTACTTCCGTGTGAGTTTTCCACGTTTTTCGCATTGGCAACAGCTGGCTCAGCGCCATGATTTAGTCCCTAATCCTTTTGCAAGCATTTGTTAGAAACGGCAAACGGTTTTTTTTTGCGAGTTCTTAATTGGCTGCAGTTGAAATGAATTTCATCAGATATCTCCCTACTCCTGAGAACGGAAGCGACGCATCCTTCATCCTTTATCGAGTTAGGGACACCCTCGCCTCCGATCTGAGGACTTGCCAAAAACCAAACACCGACTGCGAGGGTGTATCAGGTGTATTGCATAATCCTCGCTGGCTTTGATTTAGTGCGATTGTGTGTGTGTGGGAATCTTTTCATTTTTTGTTGAGCTGCCTCCGAGTGTGGATCTTGGGCAAACGGAAGTGGTTTCGCCGTGGGAAGTAAGGACTTGTCGAAGGAATCGAAATTAGTTTACATTAGTTCTATGACTCCGATGAGTCCGCAGTTTTATGAAATATCTAATAAGTTCATGAAATGGCTCTTCTCTTGAGATCTTGAAGAGGGGACACTTATTTTGTCCTGAATTTTGTGTCATTATACATTCAGTTCATCAACGCTGTCAGTCTACTTCTCTATTTTACTCATAATATGATAATAATATACTTATAAAATACTTATAAATATATTATTCGGACTGCTATAAATTATTTTGATTATTTATATATTTATTTATGAATTCATATATATCACGTTCGAAAAGCATAGAATTATTTTGCTTCATTTAAACGTATGTATTATAGGTGCTGCATATTTAATGAAAATCTTAAACCTAAAAAGTCTTCAAAATAACTTTCTTCTGTAGTAAGGCTTATAATATAAATTTGTTCTGAAATGTATGCTAAAATCGTCAATTATAACATTGAACATCTCAATAAATGTAGGTGATATATCTGACTGCCCTTTTTGTTCATCCAGACAAAAATGATGAAATTTACTTGGATTGTACTAGTTGAAAGTAAAGGATGAGTATCTATAAATGATCTACAATAAGCTTTACCTGCTTTCTCTAACATTTATCTTTTGTATTTTCCCAATGTGAAAGTGTAATTGATTTTACGGCACATTTGAAATGCCAAAAGTCAGTTGCTTTAAGAATCGCTTCAATAGAACCATATGCAATGACAGTATTTCAAGTGCACATACATATCTTATCGTGTCATATATATGACCGTTCGCATCCTTTGTAAAACACATGTTGCAGACAGTACTTAGTGCTCTACTCCGACTACTCACTGTACTCTCGAGCCTAATGAATTTCCCAAACACATTGCGTGCATTACCCAAATACCTATCTAAAAATTTCGAGAAGAAAACCCAGGCAGCTCAAAAAGGACACGTAGCAACGTTGTCCTGGCGAGCCCACAAATATTAAGGCGCAGCCAATTCAATTTGCCTCACGCATTCCGGGATGAGATCGTAGAAAGCCTGCTGTGTTTAAACATGCAGTTGCCACGCCGACAAAGTGAATACCGCTCCCCGGATTTGTTAGTTCAACCACTCTGCACAATAATTTTGGGTTGCAACACCCAAATCCTGGCTGCAATTTTCAATTTATTTGTGGGCGTTGAAGGTGAACTCCTCCCCCACGATCTAAATGCGGCCAGCGTTTTCTAGAATGATTAATTTTTCAGGCGCTGCAGGTGCAGTCGCTTAAAATAATAACAAAAAAATAAAAGTATAATTTCATTGTGTTTATTGTGACCCTGACTCTGACCTGACATGTCTAGACACCGTCGTCATATCAGCCAATTGGCATTTGCTAATGTTGTTTGCTTACGTTTGGCTTGTAGCGTTTAGCCTTTTGGCGATTAACTGAACAAATAAGGGAAATGCCACATTTATAATTGCTTTGCAAATAAAGTTTGTCTTTCGGGGAAAATTCAGTTGTAAAGATAATAAAAATAAGTTTTTCTTTATAATGGAAGATGGCTCTGGAGATAATATGTCATTAAGTTGAATAAACATTAATTTTAAAGTAAAGACGTCCAACAATAAATTATATGGAATATCTGAATACAAGTAGTTGCAACATCTAACTGCCAAAATGCATTTTTTTTTTGGCTGCAGTGCAATCAGTGACCTAAATTTGTTTATTAATTCAATTTCTTTGTCATCTTATAAAACTCTACATCAGCCGATGTCCCTCTCAAAATAAAAAATAATAAATAATTAAATCACCACTCACAGTAGCTTCCTGTGCGTTTTGTAATTTTTAATGATTATTAAAAGCGATAATGAAAATCAGATACTGATACATATTGCTATATGTATCAAACAGATTAAGCTCAAGTTAATGGAAAGTGCAAGCCGAAGATGATGAGAACGAAATGGCAGCTGCCCGTGAGCAGATTAAGCGTAATGAAAACTTTTGTTTTGGGGTTGGTAAATGGAGATAAGCAAACGGGTTTCCAGGGCTAATCATTTAAAAACGTTGCCCCGAAAATAATTTGGCAAAGCTTTCCCACTTCTTGGCTCTGGGGCCAAGCAACCTGTTGCACAAAAAAAAAAGAATTAATTTTTTGTTGTTGTGTTGTCCTGGCAAACGTGGACAGCAGAAGGCAAGCTGCATCCGGTGTTTGTGTTGATACCAACAAACTTCCGTTTTTCTGGCACCAGCAACTTTTGCGCATGCGCAGCCACAAGTCAGTCACATCCACATCCACGTCTACATCTACATCCACATCCACAGAGAAGAAAAACAACAACATCAACAACAACAATACAGTACACATCAACTGCTGCCAACAGGTGTATTTACTGTTTTTTCTTTCTTTTATTATTTATCAGGGACAACACCAGCACAAAAAGTGCTCCCCAGTTGGGTTTTCATTTCTGCTTATACCCTATTCACAAAAAAAAATATTAAAAAGGGTATATTCAACAATATAAAATACACAATATACGACAACTTAATTTATTTATTTTACAATTTAATGTTGCCCTGTCTACAAACAAATTATAAATAATTTAAAAAGTAAATCTTTGAAGAATGTATTGAAATGGTGACGTAAATGATTATTTTATATGTAAAATATAAAATATATGACATAAATGATTTAAAATATAAATCTTTCAATAGGAAAGTAGCGTCAATTTTAAATTTTAATAAAAATTATATTTTACAATATCTGTATTAAAAAATTAATATTTAAATAAGAATTTATTATGTTACATATAAAATATTCAACATTTGAAAAAAAAATGTAAAGAATAAATTTTAATAAATATAATATTAATTAAAATGAAATATTTCAAGATTTGCAATTGAAAAGGAAATAATTTAATTATAAATTATGATGTAAAATATAAAGTACAATACAATATAAATGATTACAAAGTAAGAAATGTAAGGAAAAAAACATAATTAAATATCAAATTTACATTAAAATCATTTAATTAAAGATTTAAATTAAAATATTAATCTTTTAGAATGAATAAATTAAAAAATTAAATGTTCAGATTTAATTAAAATGAAAGATTAAAAACAATGAAAAATTATAATATAACAATTATAAATTAAAAACTGATTTATGATACAGGATGTAACATATACACTAAAAATTATAGAAAAATTTAAAAATTTTAAGATTAAATTTGGAAACATTAAATTTATGATAAGGATTTCAATAATATTCATATCTTACATTTCAATTGGGAAGATTGCCAACATAATGCAGGGTATCTGTCAATTTAGAAGTCTTATTGGTTTTCATTTTGTGGATCTTCTTTTACTGGTTGTATGCCTGGGCAACTTTTTCATTGCCATAATTACCATGATTAGCAATGAATGCTGGGCCCGGCGGACGTTTTAGCTTTGGCTTGGCTTGAGTTGAGTTGAGTTGGCTTTAACTTGGCTTGCCATCTTTCTGGTTTGGGAGTCTTCGACTACTCCAACTACCAGCTTCGAGTGGAACTCCATCAGTTGCTGTTTTTGGTTATATTGTCAGCAGCAGGCGGCAAACACGCGACAAATTTAATTTTTATGCTATTTCTTTCTCTTTTATTTCATTTATCATTGTTGCTGCTGCTGCTTCTGTTGTTCTTGTTGTTGTCGTTGCATATATTAACCGTAAGTTGCCTGCACTTTAATTCGTATTTATGCGGGCTGATTATGAGCCCCTACTGCTCGCCTCCCCCTGTGCTACAGCCAATGATGTTGTTGACTCTTTTATTTTCATTTGCTTTTATGTCTACTGTTGTTATTCTTTTCGTTCTTGCGAGTAATCAATATACTGGACTCTGTCCGTATAACGGAACTGTACCAGTAGTGCAACCTGTACTTGTACCTGTACCTGTAGCTGCCCAAGGGTGTGTGCTCATACATTATCTAACATTCACTCAAGGGGCGAGTTTAAAATGGCTCGTCAAAGAATTTTTATTGAATTCTTTTAATTCAACTTATTTGAGGTATTTTAGAGCTCTATGTCAAAATATATATATAAATAAATATATTAATTGTCAATCATCTGATGTTATTATCTGTTGTTTATTTTCATAATTTTTTCCCCATTTCTAATTTTAATTGAATTGTGGACAGTGTTTTGTACACATTAAATAAAAAGTAAGATAAAAATAAAATAAAATAATTTGGATCAATGTTGACGCCAAAAATAACATCTTATTTGAATACCGAACACTTCTCTTGTTTATTTCTTATTTTTTAACGTTAAACATAAAATAAAATTTTATTTTGAATTTATTTTATTTCTTTAGTATTTTTCTGTGTAGATTGATATATGTCTACACTAAATAAATACAAAAATGATGTAAGACATTATAATTCTCTTAGCTTGGAATTTGAGGAACTAGAGTCTAAAATCTAGTTTAAATAAGTTAATTAATTTGTCTGCATATTTTGCTATAAATAGAAAAACGCATGCGTGCATTATGTAAGTCATCATTATGCAAACATCGTGTTTTATGTTTGAATTCTTCGAAAAGCTGCCGTTACATAAAAAGTCTCCCCAATTGAGGATCTCCAAATAATATTGATACAGCTTAAACAAAGAAAAGGTTATTTTTTTGGCGCGTGCTAAGCTTACTGCAAATTTGCAGGTAAATATTAATTCCAAGAAATAATGGGGTTAAGTTCAGTGTGAAGTCAGTCAGGTACAAAGAAGTGCACATCGACGTCTTCAACACCCCTCTTTAATACCTGAAACCCCGGCCAAACTCAGCGGAACTAACTACAAAACGATAAACTGATAAACCATCAAGCGAGGTAGATAAGATAGTTGCCAAGCCGAAATCTAAGTAAATAAGTGCCAAGCCAAAGATATCGAAATGTTGAAAGGTAAAAAGTGAACATTAAAAAATCGACGAAATGTGCTCTTATCGGCAGCTGTTCCAAAGATAAACGAGACTCGGCACGCGCGATTCTCAAACTGGAATGCCTCAAATCATAAAAGTACACCTATATATATACATATATATATATATATATATATATATATATATATATATATTTATATAGATTTATATAGCATAAGTACTGCTTATCGACGCGTTCCGAAAATGAGAACTGTTTGCTCAAAAGTGCAATAAAAGTGTTGCGTATCCTTCCGATGTTGCATCTGTCGGGTCCAGGGGCAGGGGCGGAAAAGAGCATTCAGCATTTGAGTTTTATGACATGCTTTTATGACTGCGATTATCCTTTTCGATACATTGTTGTGCCTCATTAAGTGGGCTGCGAGTTTTATTAGTTGGCTGCGCGGTTGCTTGATATGATAATTAAATTTAAATATGTTTATGAAAATTTAATAGGCCTGCTGGCAGCAATTGTAACTCATACTAATCATAAACATCAGGCTACAAATCTTCCTTTAATAGACCACAAGGCAATAGACTAGCTGTACACGCAAGTATCTTAGGTATGCGAAAGTATCGTCTCAACACTGGCCAAAAGTCAGGCAAATGCTGCCTGGTCGGTTCCACCCTTAAGCGTAGCGAATCCAGCAGAAGAGATCCATGCCCTGCCCCTGTATCATATTTTACCAGAATGCGTCAATAATGCTGTCGTCAATGTGAAAAGAATAGCAAAGCTGAACAGCTCATGCTCCCTTGTTCCTCTGTTCCTGCTCAATGGACAACGTTATTCATTTCACATTTGGCCCATTGTGTGCCTGAAAATGAAGCTGTAACTGTCTGTCAAATTCTCGACTGCGTGTTGCCTTCTGCTTATTGATTTTTGTGGTCGATCAGCGATAAGGCCAGAAAGTGGAGCACACATTGGGCCCGAGTAGCGGTAGCTGGCTGTAAGTAGTCCATCATAATTATAAGGATAATCGCTTGATTGGTTATCCATCATGTAATGTTTCAATTGGGCTCCTCAGATAAAACTGCCCTTTTCTACTGCTTGAGTGGTTTCTTGAGTGTCTCTTTTTTGTTAGTTTGCATCTTGCGGAAAATTGATATGGATTGGCAATTTTTGCAGAGAAGATACTCAGATAATATCCGCCCAGGGCATAATGTGCGATTAGCTGCATGACATGCAGACCATATTTGAAATGCGTTTAGGTCAAGTATAAGAGCTTAAGGTACAGTACTCGATCGAAGTTTTCTAATGGGGTATGATATTTGTGATATTATTTTGATATCTCGAGCTTTATCTTACTTTACAATCTTTTATAAGTATTATTATAACTGTGGAGCTTTATGCACTGCGACCTTGTAACTTAAGTTAAGTTTTAAATAAAGACATGTTTTCCTAAGAAAGTATTTTTTTTTCTGGCTAAGGAGACAGATTTCGATTCTGATTTTACCTAGTTTAGTTATTTGACTTCTTGGTCTACAGTAGTCAGTCAATAGGCCTCCTATTTATTTTATACTGATACTTCATCTCATATAAAACAATATTAAGTCATTCTTATGTAACTTCTAAAGTATTTTATATATTCTGTAATTATGTTCCATGCATGGCGCAAACATCAAATTGGGCACAAATCTGATATCAAACCATTTACTTGAAACATAGCTTGGCTGGTCGTCGAGTGCATATATATATATATATATATATATATATATATATCTGATTTTCATTGTCAGCATTTCAAGAGTTTGAAATGTGTCTGTGGGCTGCATAGAAGTAAAAATGGTTAAAGTTCAATTGTGTGTGGTCATTCAGGGGTCGTGCAGCAGCTAATCATTGGACTTAAGCCCGCCTAAATGATGAGCTAACTCGTTAATAGCTGTCATTAATAGCGCGACTGTAGGCGGCTTCTTCAAAGATGGGGTGTCAAATAAAAATTAAGTCTGACCCAGCTCCGAATATAACCAAGCCCAAATTGTAAATGCAGTAAGTAGCTATTAAATGGCTTAAAGACTATGCTGAATTTATCATTAATGTACGCGACAAAAGTGCTTGAGTTGCTCATTATGATAAACGAGAGGAGAACGCTTTGGCGGTTGGGCCAGAAGTTAGTGCTGGGGTTCTGGGTGAATGCCCAAACCCTATCCATATAATGCTGTAGTTAACAGCATTTTAATCGCATGGCCACATGGAACACAATTTCTGCTCAACGATCAGCAAAATTGTTATAAATTTGTTCCGTTTTCGCTGGCGCACCACCTGAGCCAAATTAGTTGGCCAACTCTATATATATGTATACATTTATACTTTTGGCCAAGTGAGGTAATTTCGCCCAGGCACTGCCAATCTCGCCAGCAGCAGCTAAACAACAACAGCTGGGGGCACTTAACTCGCAAAAGGAAATAGTTGAGAGCTGATCTCTCTCACACTCGCACTCTCTATCTTTCTCTCTCTCCCGCTGTCCCTCTCTTTCTTGAGCTCCCTCGCAATATCCAA
Source organism: Drosophila cognata (assembly GCA_035041535.1). Classification (NCBI taxonomy): domain Eukaryota; kingdom Metazoa; phylum Arthropoda; class Insecta; order Diptera; family Drosophilidae; genus Drosophila; species Drosophila cognata. Next base: position 216,302 of record JAWNLC010000252.1, read on the forward strand.
ACCCTTTTTTTTTTGCTTTGTCGTTTTTTGTTATAATTCGTGTTTAACTAATTTTAGCCTATTATCGCCATCATTATTATCATTAAATGTGAAATTGTTTCCCCGGCGCGCATGCTCATTGGTAATTTTACAGCATACACATACAACACACACACACACACACACACACACACACACACAGTGAGACACCAGCAGGTTGCTCCAACTACAAAATACAAATTCAGCTCGAACTCCAACTCATCGTCATCGTCAAGTTGCTGTCAGACACCAACTGTTGTCTCTGTGTCCAGTTCCCAGTTTCAGTGCCTGTCCCAGTCCCAGTCCGAGTCCCAGTCATCTGACCGATGGGGTTGGCTGGCGGGGTCAGGCCATTATGCGCCTGCTATGAGCTTTTCAGCAATATGTTCTATTTTTCGCATCGCTTAGGCCAATTATAAGTGGCAATTTAAAGGTATGCTAAGAGGGAGAAACCAAGATGTTGACTCTTAAATCGACCTGTTCGTTAAATTGGTTATTATTTATGGATTTCTAAATTGCCCCAGTGCTAAGAAAGAATTACTCAAATTTTGTGCTGACATAATCGGCTCTTAACCATAAGTCTGTCTTATAAATGTAATTAGATATTGTTTATACCATATCTACATGATTAAAATCAACAAAGTCACCCACGTGGCCCATTTTGAAATTTTTCCTCTTCCGCACTTTCGCGCGTCGGAGAAAAGATTTTATTTGTATATTTTCAATCTCTCTCGATTTTTTCTAGAAATTCATCATTGTGTGTAAGAGAAATGAGTATTAGTTAATAAAAATATATATATGTATGATGTTTGTTGGATATTTACGACTTTTTGATTGCCTTGTCTGTAAGCAGCTTTTATTCAGAATATAAATACACATTCGTATAACTTTGTAGATTTTAATTTCAATTTGAATCAATTCTGAACGTCTTGTCTGCTGCATAACATTCGCATTCAGTAGTGGTTTGGCATTCTTAACTAATTCATACTAACTATTTCTACAATCCATGCAAGAAATATTGAACTTATTTTGTACTTAAGTACCTCGAAAAATTTAAAATATTTTTCATATTGTTTTAATCTAAAATTAATTAATAAATTTTATTTTTAATTTAATTTATTTTTTCCGTATTTGTCTGTGTTAACTGATGTCAGTCAACATTAAATAAATACAATCTTACTAGCCATTATTTTTATATATTTTGATACCGAAGGTGTCTGTCCGTCTGTAGACACTCTTAGAGATAGAGACTTGAAGCTTAGAACATATACTGGTCTGACAAAGTGTAAGAATTTGAGTGCAAATCCCAAATCGATAAAGCCCATATCTCCCTAAAAAAGTTTAATTGCTATATCTTCCGTTACTTTTGAGTTAGAGCAGTCAAATTTGGTGGATATATTATTGTTAGCCGCCATTAAGAACCGATAATAAATATTTGTGGCCAAGTCTACAAATGCGTCCATAATCGGCCATTCTGATATATCAGAAAGAATAAATCGATAAATCCGCTTATCTTTCACAACTTTAAGGATAGAGTCACCGACATAAAAGGTAACTTGGTGATAACCTTCTCCAAGGATCGGCATATACATTTTTGGAAAACGCCCACACCTGTCATCCCCCAGCAGCCTAGGCCCCAGAAATTTAAAATACGCATATCTTCCACAATTTGTAAGTTAGAGTCACCAAACTTTGAAAGTCTGTTACTGGTAACTCCCCTAAGAGATCGATAACAATTTGATAGCCACGCCTACTCCGACTCCCTAATACATCCGATACACTTATAAGTGCCAATCGATAAGACAATATATCTCACACAATTTACAAGCTACAGTCACCAAATTTGAAGGGTATATTGCTAGTAATGCCTTTCAAAAATCCGAAGAATGTTGGACCACGCCCCCAAAAAAGATAAAAGCCTATATATCCAGCAATTTAAGAGTTACAGTTACCAAAGAAGGTAGATTACTAAGATCGTACTACAAAAATTTTTGTTGGTCACGCCCACTCCCACCCCCAAAATTTTCAGTGCCATAATCTCACATAATTTAAGAGCTACAGTTACCAAACTTCGAAGGAAGACAACTTACGTATATCTATCTCAATTTAAAAGGAAAACTTGGACAATATTTCTTGGCTACACCCACCCTCATCTTTGCTACCTGTTATCGCGTTCCATTACTATGGCATCAAAGTATTTCACAGTCGGTTACGCCCGACTCTTGTTTTCTTTAGCTATATGAGATTTACCCAAATTTGCAGATCCTTTAACTATCATTATTAAATTTCATGGCAGTAATAGAGAAGCTGCAATCAATACATTAGACCACAAGTGAGCAGCTTTTGCAACACGCGATACTCCTATGTGAGAAAGAACTCAATTACAATTGAAATCTAGTCAAACAATTGAAAGAAATTATTGAAACTAATACAAAAACAATTTATGCGGCAGCCGTGGCAAAAGATGGCGAAAGATGTGATGAGCCGAAAAAAAGGCAGTCGAGCAAAATCCGCAAGAATGACAATTGTAAACGGCACCGCAGGATCGTCAGGCACACCAGGAAGGGAACGGAGACGGAGACGGGGACGGGGACGAGGACGGGACGGTCAACACACCAGACAGGACACAACGCTTGGGTGGGTTGCGCCGAGCAACACCTACAACATGGCTACAGTGATGTGTTTGCTCAGTGTCCCTCTGTTTGTCTGTGTCTGCCTGTCTGTATGTCCCTTTTTTTTTTGTCGAGCTAATGATAACCGATACGACGACCCATGCGGCGTTGCATAAGGCACTGCCCAAGCGGTTTCTAGACGGAGAACGGACCACTTAAAGTGCATAACGTCAACGCATCGGCATCTGATGCCACTGATGCTTGACCAACGACTGTCGAGGATTGAGTTCCATACATTTCTATAGAAAATCATCGTCGTGGCCATATGCCAGTTGCCATTGGACAGTTGTTTGATTTGTCTGTCTGTCGCTTAAAGATATCCTGGCTACCGACTGACTCCTTACGCTCGCCTAATCATTGTTAGTTTTTCTTGCAAATTCTCTCGTATTGTCTTCACTTTGTATTGTCGTCTGCTGACAGCTTCTTGCAAATTGTGCTCGTTTTACGCAAATGATTTATTCTTCGATTTCTCTGTTTTTACAAAGGATTTGTGCGTAATTTCACTATTTGCACAGTTGCTTGCTATTCGCAATTTTTAGCTAAAAGACAAATACAGAAAATATTTATACAAACAATCGAATGCATGCAAAGCAAGGATTTCAATTTAAAAATTTAATAGAACATCAATCAGCTTACTGTAATTAAGTCGATTTTACACATATTTGAACAAAAAAAATTTTAAAAAAAATTATTCGCCTTTCAAAAATATTATAAGGCAATTATGACATTTTCTGCCTTTGATTTTTTGTTCTAGGCTTACAAGCTATTAGTATACATATAATTCTAAGCACCTACATTTTAAGTGTATTTGTGTAATTGTTATTAAAATTTGTAGAGTCTTCATTAGGAATTGTTGCTATTAAAATTTGTTCAGCTTTTATTAAAATATATATTTTGAAAAGGGAACGATATGTCTTTCTAAAAAACAGGCTCTCTCTTTTTTAATTCCGGGCTACACTTTTCTAAGATGTATAAAAACATATCTATTTCCAAAATGCTTTTTAAAATATGCTTTGACAGAACTTTAACATTAGCAGCTTTGGTATTTATTTTAGTATCATTTATTTTTTTTATTTATTATTAAACATTAGAATTCTGAGGCGACCGTCATCCTAGACTTATGGCAGGCAATTACGTTTTTTCTTTAACACTGCTTTATTTGAGCTGTCTCTCACTGTATGTACCTACGATCGGTCTTTGAAATTTTTGAAAAAAATGTATAATTAGTTTACGGCAGGCAATTACATTTTTTTACTTTACACTGATCGAATTGAGCTGTGAGCCACTGTACATGTACACGCAATCGTACGAACGGACATGCCTTTATCGACTCGGCTGTTGATCCTGATCAAGAATATAAATACTTTATGGGGTCGGAGATGCTTCCTTCTGCCTGTTACATACATTTGTACAAAACCATTATACCATTTTTAAATTAATATACGATAAATATCGCTTTGTGGGCTCTTCTAACACATTTTTAAGCCTGTGCAACCAGCAATGTCCTATCAAGTAGGCTTTTATTATCTGAATAAAGTTTTTCCCACTCATATTCAGTACGTTCCACTGACTGTCTCTGTGCGAATTTTCCAGTATCTCTGTCTCACTCGCGCACAAGCATACATATGTACAAACTGACATATTCAAGTGTGAACACACATACATACATACATATATATATGTATTGCATATACATACATGCCTATCAATCAAGAGAGGGAGGAGTCAACTTTTACAGTTACTCATGAGCTTGACCACGCGCTTAAGAACACTGAGAAAAGAAGAACCGCATTTGAACAAAAGAAAGCAAAAGAAAGTTATTTTCTAGCCAGATACAAGACACACACACACACAAACATAGCACTGCACTTATGAATGTGTGTATGTCATCTCAGCAACATGCACAAACTGATGTTCATGGTTCATGGACATTATCACTAACACAATGCATACATTAAACACATAGTCTTCAGTGAATAGATGTCATTGTTTTGTTAAATAGACTGCATTTGTAAGATTCATTTTATTTTATTGTATTTGCTTGCTTTTTGCTGCAATTGTTGCTACACACAATTCGACAATTCGTAAATTTATCAATTGGCAAAACCGAATTAAATATGTATGTCAGTATATATGCATATATATGTATATATATATATATATTTAAGTATGCTTATGTATGAATGTATGTATGCATAAAAAATCAACAACACAAGAAATGATTACGACATTGAGCTTTTATTTTCATTTGATAAACAAGTAAAAAAAAATAATAACATTTAAAGCAATCAATTATATAGGCAGGCAAATTTTTTTGTGCTTACAATAAGGTTATGCAAAGTTTACAAAATAGCAATTAAAAATTTATGGTTATGTGTAAGAAAATAAACTAGTATTTCTTTTTTGTCCTTAAGTACCAATTTCGAAAAATTTAAATAATTCTACTTATGATAAAAGATTCAGCCATTACGCTTCTATTGTTTTTATTTATGTTAAGCTGCCAGTTGCTGTTTAGTTCGTTAATTAAACGCAATTCGATTCACAAATAAAAAAATTTAATCAATTTCAATGCCGAACAACAACAACAAAAGCTAGAAAACGCCACAATTTTTGCCAGTTCAAAGAACGTGGTCCAAGACAAAGGAGGCGATAAATTCAGTTAAAGAAAGCAAAGCTCATGCAATTTGCAGGGTGGGATAAAGAGATTTAAGAACTTGGGAGCTTTATGCTTAGTTGGGCTTTGGGGTTGTCTCTTAATTGAATTACTAAGGAGCAGCTCTGCAGAGCTAACGTGAATCATATAAAATTGTTGATATCTTTTCAGCTAAATAAACAATTGAATATCAAAACTCACTGTGTGGGCAAAATTAAAATAATATTTTTGCAAATTTTGTAGTTAGCCCAAATGTTCAAATATTTGCACAATACACGTACAAAATAGTTCAAAATGAAACGTGCACAAGCGCGTCACTCGGTTCTCTCTTTCTTTCTATTTCTGGCTTTTGCCTTATGCGCGAAGTTCAACACAAACTTAAACCACACACTAATACGAACGCATACACATATATGACAAATTCATGTGTATGCCGTGTGATCGTTATACGAAGGCGTGCGATGCAAATGGACTAATCAATGTAACTTATTCGTCACAGACAGCAAAATCGGCGAAAGATCAAATACAAAATATGAGATTTTATAATGCTGTCACTAAGTATGTAACTCAGTGAAATACTACTATTTCCGTTGTATTAAGTTAATTTTAATATTACATTATATTTATTTTATTATTATATTTCATAATTTATATATATTTGTTTATTTGAACCTCACCGCAATCTAGAAACATTGATAAATGTTAATCACAATTAGTTTACTTTATATGTCGGCATACACATACTTGAAATTTATTTAAATGCAAATCAGTTTCTTTGCATCGTAAGTGTATAAAAAGTTCGTTGCTCCGTTTTCTTGTGGTTGTGGTCAAAAATTCATACTAGCAATATACGTTTTAAATTTGGTGAGTAGCTGGTTAAAGTGTAAAGTGTGTGAGATATCGGTTTGAGGAGGCGGAGTCGGCGTATATAGCTTATATAATTTAATTTGACAAACATCCCTACTTAAATTTGAGACTGATCTATGCGGCTTCTAGTGCGGACACCAGCTTAACTGCTTTTAGAAATATTTTCTGTAATTAAGAAATGTACTTATGAAAAATGAAAAAGGCTTTCTAATTTTTTGACCTTTTTTCGTCTATTTATAAAATAGTTTCAAAAATAAGAAAAACTTTGTGTTTCTGAACGATTTTAAGTTTAACAATATTTTTTAATGTCCTTGATCTTGATCTATTCAGCTTAGACAGAAGCCATAGGAGCATGTAGTTTTTGAAGGGTACGGAATCGAGCTATTCAAATTTAAAAATTTGTGTAAAAAGCCACGTCTGAATCATTTTTATGACAGCTTTTTAAACGAAACATTTTAAACTAATACATTAAAAACTATATTTAAGGATGGTGAATTCTTAAAAACAAATTTGTTAGTAATTTTCGCAAGTACTGCCATGGAATATTATGATACCAGCATATTCAGAAAATTGTATTACAATCGCGTTTTAGTTAAATTAGAGCATATATACTTATTAGGACAGTGTACCTTATACCTTCATTTGGCACCCTCCGTAATGTACTTTACGTTAGGCTCATTTAATTGGTCAGATTCTTAAATTGCAGCTTGAAAGTTCTCTCTCTGGACTCAAAACTTTGTTAGCCAAATTGGCTTTTCACACAAAAGAACGGCTGCAAGTTGTATTTTTTTTGTTTTTAATTTGGATGGCAACATGTCCAAGTCTCTGCTGCTTATCTACACAAACTCATCAAGAAAGAGGAACCTGCAGGACTAAATGCAAACCCTTCTAACTGCAGTCAGGCAGCAGGAGCAGACGTACCAGCAGAAGGAATTCAATTTGACTGCCAGCTTCAGCTGAAAATCAAAGGTGTTGTTTACAAGCGGCAGCCAGCGGCAGCCAGAGGCAGCCAGCGGCATCCATCGGAAAGTTGACCCTTCTGTGAATGGATAAAAAAGAGAAGCAAGAGCATCTGCCATTGCATGCGTAATGACCAACTGCCAAAAATAGTGAGGGCCAGAAGCCGAAAAAAGGACCGGCTAATGAACGACATTGTTGAAAATCTACGTGGCTAAAAACGCAGAAAGACAACAGACTTAAATGAAAATAAAAAAAGAAGAAAAAAACCATCGGTTACAGATGCCATCAAATTATAGCAGCAGACGCCAAGCAAAGAGTTGAAATTGAAACAGTTGCCGAAGGGTTCGGGATCGGGTTTGCGTTTGGGTTTTGGGTTTTAAGTTTTCAGCTCAAGTCAAAGCCAGTCAAACGGCGGCGGCGCATGTCGTAATTATCGTAGCCGGGTTAAGGATTTACCACCTGGACGCAGACTGACCAGCAGCAACAGCAGACGGCTAGAGATGGCAGCTTGTATGCCTTATTGGCCCAAAGGGTTGTAGGGTCCGCAATGTGTTACCAAAATTTAATTTGACGCTCATAATTGAGCCGTTCCCATTTTCGATGTGGGATGTGGCGGCTGCAACTGACGCTGAGTTACAGTTCTCAATAGCCAGCCGTATGTACACTCAAACAAAAAAACACTTTATAATTTTAGCCAATATATTTTTAACACGTAGAAAAGCAAGTCCTAATTTTTTTAAATTTTCAATAAAAAGACGCCCTAAAATGTACAAAATTGTAAATACATATAGATACGTACAGTACTCCAAAAAAATGTCATTTTTTCTATAAAGTAGGATTACAATTTCTTATTGTAATAAACATTTTTGCAAAACTTTTACTTAAAATTAAATTATAAATTATTCTTAAGGAAAAGGCGCCCAAAAATATGAACAATTTTGAACCAGCCTTTTGAGGCGGAAATGAAATTTCTTTATAAAATTAATTATTATTATTAATTAATTTTGCATTCCTTGAAATCCTGAAATAAGAACTATACTTTTTGAAATAAAATTTCCTGAAATTAAAAATTAATATTTGAAGTGAGTTGAGAAGGTACTATAAAATTATGACGATTTTCGATACATGAATGCGAATTGTGTTTTCGAGTGCACATTCAGATGTATGTCCTTCAAGTGGCTGAGCATGAGAATCACTTACAGAGCGCTCTTAAGATGGCTAGTGTTGACGATCCTTGCAATCGCTTGCACAGCACGTGCGCTGTTGCATCTTGCAGCGTTTTTGCTAAACTGTACCGGTTCGTCGTGCTCCGCTTCAGCGTCTTCGTCCTTGCGACTGGATTCTGACTGCTGGCCGTGCTGTAAACTACAAACACCAGGTGCTGCATGCAGCAGGCGTCCTGCAGCCGCTTGGCCGGCGTTCCTTATTCTTAGCGAGTCAGGCCAGGTCCATTGTCCACTCGAGTACTTGGCCCATTGTCTTGACTGTCGTCGGTTTTGTATCCTGCCGCGTGCTGCAATTGTTTCGCATTTCGTGCGTGTCCTTGCATTCCCGCTAGTCTGTCGCCCATTGTTTTGATTCATTTTGTCAAATTTATATAAAATTTATTACAACGCACGCATCTAAGTTTTGGTCTATGCTTGCCTATATCTCTTGGCGGCCAATCGCAACCTATAAATGTGTATTTAATAGTGTCAAAACAGGACATGGAAAATGTGCTGGGGAGAACCAGGACGAAGACACGGACTCGCTTTCATATTGCATCGCCATTGTGAAATTTATTGAATCTTGTTCAAGCGATCAAAGGATCAAAGACATACTACAATATGAAATGCTCATTGACAATGAAATTTGTGGCAGAAGGAGATTCTTGCTTAAGGAAACGTTTTGAACTGAGGTTACATAACTAACTATTAAAAACAAACGAATTTAAATCGTTGTGTTTTCTAAATATTAAATTTTCATATTCTTAATAGAAAAACCTCATCTTGCCGAAGGCATTAGATGTACACCTAGCTTCATGTTAACCGACTGCGAATTACTTTGATACCATACGTACTGCCAGCTGATAACAGGTAGACAAGAAATTCTGTACAAGTTTGCCTTTAAAATTGCGGTTGATATCAGATGTAAGGTAACTAGCTTCTATCAACCGCAATTCGAAGTTTGGCACCTGTACCTTCGGTATCAAAGTATAAAAGATCAACATTCTAAAATTGTATTTAATAGTTCACTGATTAGTTCTGTACTAAAATGTAACTATTTTTTTGAAGCATTTTTTTTAAATGAATATTGTTGCTATTGAAGAAATTCTATTTTTGAATCCTCTTACTTTTAACAAGAACCCATTTCATTATCACTTAAATATAAATTATTTGAAGAAACTGAACAATATTTTCAATTGTTCTGCGAATTCTGCGCCTCTATTTTATATTTTCTGGCTTATAATATCAGTATTCATCTGGTACTCTTCAGCTGCTGGATTAGTTGTAAGATCCGCCATTTAAGATTAGAGTGATTAACATATACAAATTTGCAAAAATCTATAGCTTACGTTTTCCTTAGATGTATAACGATAAAATCGTTTCAATACAAATTTCGAGTAGTGTAAATGTAACTAAAATCTAAAACAAAACACCCACGACGTTGACTTAAATGCAAAACTTATCTTAATCTGGCTCAAATTTCGGTAGAAACAGATACGAGTGCAGGTCAGATGGGTTAACAAAGCACGTGGCATTGCCATGCGTAAGAAGTAATAAATTAGATGGCATTGTTTGGCCAGGCAAGCGGAAACAGAAACACACCTCGACTCAGAAAACCCCACAGTGCGTGCGCATATGCAAATATTCCCTAATGCGAGGCAGCTGCAAATTCGGAAACAAAAGCCGCAGAGCAAGCAACAGGCAGCAGGCTGCGGGCAATGGGCGGCAGGCCACAGGATCAAACAGGGTCATTCGAGGCCAGTGCAAACTAGCAAAATAAACAGAAAACCGAGGCAGAACGCACTGAACCTGCTCGTCAAGGATGAGTTTTCTAGGACAATATATCTTGCACCTTGGCTGAAGTTCTCAGTTCGTCTCACAGCTCTTAAGTCATTTGGTTTATGGCAAAGTGGCCAGATGTGTTTGGACTCGCAACAATGCCAGAGCCATTGCATAACAATCAGCTAAAGAATCTTTGAAAATCACGCATGAGTGTGAATTGCTGCTAGACGATTTATGGCACTTTTATAGAAGCCAATGGCTATACGTTAAAGAAAGAGAGATCTCAATAGATTCTAAGAAGCTGAGCCATATGCTAAGGCTAAAGGATTCAACCGGGGCACGTAAAACTCTTTAAATTCAAAGAACACATTGAGAACAATGGGTAACTATGCAGATGCACAGTTCTGACATTAACATCAACTGATATCTTCCAATTTGATTGGACAAACATATCGTGGCCTCTATTGACATATCCATATCGAAAACTAACACAAAACGTGAATACGTGAAATATCAACAATAACTGCAAACGACTTTCAACATTTGGCACCGCAAGCGCTCCTAATCAAAAGGCTGATCTTAAATCAAAAAAGGATTTCGCACAGAAAGGACCCAGTCGACAATGGCCCAATGGCATTTCTGGATCATGTTTGCGCAAATACTCAAATATTCAGGCACAAGCTTCAATCCATCTGCAATTGTTACCACTATTGTCACAATTAGCAAGAGGTGTGCCAAAGGGTTGCAACGCAATGAATACTCGAATGTGTCATTGCAAGCTACAAGAATGTTGTCAAAATTGTATAATTTTGTATAGAATTGTATAGAATGTCCGAAGGGTAATTCATGATTGCCTGCATTTGTTTTGTGCAAACATTTTGGGGCTAGATAGCAAAAACAGCTGCTAGGGGATGAATTACTTAATAGCCACACAATATGATGAACATGCATTATCAAAGCGGGTTAAGAAACAGCGTCGAACATCTGTCCTTATATAGAGCACTCTCGATTAATTACAAAATCTAACAAAAAATTATTTAACCAAAACCTATTTTAAACAAAATAAAGTTGAATTCGAGTTTTTTGACTTGTATCATTATACATTATTCTTAAGTATTTGCAGACAATTCTTAATTTAAGCATTAACCGACTGTGAAATACTCTAATTCTAGGTTGTCGATGCTTGAACAATCAGTAATGTGAGTTTAGAATTTGGTGTCTTTAGTTCTAAAACTAAGTGAGGTATGGGCTCTCCCGATTATTCAGGTCAGGGTAGGCGTAGTTAGGAAATTTTTTTTCTCCAATATTTTTCTAGTAAACCAGCTTTGAGAGGGAAATCGTGTATTTAGAGATATATATTTCTCTGATACCTTCCAAACCAGAGTATAAAAAATTCATATCTTTATACTAAGTTAATTTTGGTTTGATTTTTCTTTGGTTTTTGTTTAAAAGTATGACAAATGTTAAATCAACTTTGATATTGGATTGGTTAATATTAAAGTGATTTCAAATCTAATCGAATCTTGATAAATAACATATTATGATTCGAATAAAAAATAATTTATTTATTTTACTAATTTATTTCAAACCTGGACACTACTTTCGATGCATTTAAATTGTTTATATTTCTGAAGATAAATGATCGTAAACCATAATATATTATTGCAGATGGGTAATATATACTTCAAAACATATTTATTTATTATAAAATTGTGAAACATGAAGATGACCAGCATATACCTCAATTCCTGAGCTGAATAATAAGCAAAGACCTTGCATGACTGCTTAAAAAACTATTGAATCATCGATGCGAAGTCAGACATTGTAAAAACTAGACAGCGATCAGATTGAAAGGCAGGCACCCGCACTATGTGTATGCGCTAAACATGATGCTGATGAGGATGATCATTCCTAGGCGGAAATAATAGTCAGAAGATTTAGTACAAAAAGCATTGTGCGCCAGTTACTCGAACCTCAATCTACGATGTGCGTTTCTGTATATGGAGTACAATGCTCTACAATTTCAGTGCGACGCACTAAAAAACACAACTAAGCATAAAAAGCAGCAGGATCAGAAGTAGGAGCAGGGGACGGAGACGGCAAAGGAGAGGGAGAAGACAGGACCAAGTGAACTGATCATGCGTGGTGTTATTTTTGCTTGCAGCCTGCTGAGGAAACATCTGCCCCGCTCAATTTTTCGTTCGCTTCTTCTTAATTTTTTCCTGTTGTCTTTTCTTGGCATTGTTGCTGTTATTGTTGTTGTTGTACGCATGCACACGCAGGACATTTGGAACAGGATACTTACAAGCAAAAAACAAGTAAAGCGAAGAGCTACGTAAAAAATAAGTATAAGCAGCATGTGAAGACGCTGCTAGGTAGGCTGGCTGTACATGTGTCCATGTCCCTGTTCGTCTCTGTGTCCCTACAGCGCAGGCTTGACTCCTCCACTCGCTGACGGCTGCGATGACTACACATGTATAATACATGTACAGTACAGTCAGGCCCGAATTGTGGATAGGAACAATGTCAAGGTCAAGCGCGTGCCGTCTGCACACTATTTTTTAATAGAGAAAATCTCGAATTTTAAACGCAGGATATGCGTATCCTGCTTTAGTTGAAGACAGGCATGTGCTGTCACCAGCAGCTGTCAATAGCGCTGATCCGAGTCAAAAAAAAAATATGAGGTATTTTTTTAATAGAAACGAACAGACAGCAATTTTTTAGACCTATATCCAGCCAAGTGGCGAGACCATCAGCTGCTCATGCTGTTGCTGTTACTGTTCTCCAATTAGCATATACGACTTCAAAGGTTTTAGGTGCCATCGCCAAATAATGTCATGTAGAGCACCCACATAATGTCTCATTGACAGCTGCAAGCATTTTATAATATTATTTGTGCAAGTATTCTGCTCTAAGCCTTTCTCTTCTTTAAAATGTAGCTTCCTGTGACAATTGACGAAATCTTGCAGTGCCTGCCAATTTACGCAAACATGCTTCACAATAGCGATTATCCGTGCATACCACTCGTCATATCAATCCTTCCATTGTTGTTGCAAATTTGTTCTTCTGTTTGCCTAAGCCTTTGACAATTTGGCAATGTTTGAATTTTAAGACTGCTTTAGGACGTAAATTGAATGCGTAATATCCCTATACAAATAGGGCACAGAATGGAAAATATTAATATAGATTTGTTAGTTGTGTAGTTAATTTTAAGTTGTTAATTATTATATACATATATGGAAATTATTCAGCACTACAACCATCAAAATCATTTAAACATAAGATGCGATCGTCGAGTAGATTATTTTTATACTTTCCTTATAATTATTTTTTTTGCCGTATTTTTCCATATTTTTTTTGGAGCGTAAACCATTGTAAAATTATTTGAGCACAGTCATTTTCCAATGAAGGCAATTGTCTAACAGCGAGACCATTCACTATCTAATGGAATTCTTGCTTATAGCGGTAACGATCATAGGGGCCGGCTGGCGATCTGGCTGGCGGGCTAACTGGTTGGCTGACTGGTTTCGTCCTAATCTCTAATCGCGCGTCACTCTGGCAAATGCAGAGTCCTCGTCTTGCCGGAACGCTGGTGCCAGACTCATTTAAGACGCTTAAGCCGGCGATAAGCATCGGCAGGTTGAAGCCGATAGCCAGCAGGTAGTTGTAGTTGGACACGCTATTGTCCTGCACGATTTGAGTCCTGGCCAGTTGGCAGCCGGTGCTCGTACCTTGAAAATGTTGCAATGTGCATTGTAGAATTTATATCATAATTTCAAAGCATTGTGCCTGTTGTTACTGCGGCTCCTTGTTAACGCTTGTCCTTGCCAGACTGCAGCTTTATACACTTGTACGGCTTATCTTGATTTGGGCTGTAGCCCCAGTCGATTTTGTTGCTTGTTCTGTTCATGTTTTTTATTCTTCGCAGGGAGTTGTAGAAAAAAATGAAGTCGTTTATATGCACACTTAAAGCGATGGATTTGTAGTACAAGCTGGTGCCTGGAAGGGAAGGGAACTTTGTTTTTAGCTACCTGTATTATTTTTATAATTATTATGATTATCATTTATATTATAAATTCAATAGTGAATGAATAGATTCCCAATTTTTTTACAATTTTTTTTATATATTTAAATTGTTCGTAAAGAAGTGGACATGCAATTGTAGTCAGAATTTTTCAAGAACATCTCAAACAGATCATCAGTCTCACCTCTCACCCCAGCACAAACGCAAAGAGCAACAACTTCCGGTAATGCAAATATGCCGAAACAGGAAACCTGTTCAACGTCTGAACCCTTGTCGGGAACACAGGCTGTAACTAATATTTTGGATATTTCTCATTAACCACCCGCCTTGTTGTAATTTGCTGAAATCTGTGATCCTTGGCGATTAGTTACAAAAGACATAAAAACTTCCGGCCTGCGAAAAATACGCGGAGAGGAAGCACCAGAAAAGGTGCGTAGCTGTTGCTTTGGAAACTTGTGTGATCTTGAGCCTGTGTCTGTACCTGTCTCCACGACAGATGCGCAAAGTCTCTGGAAGAGCCTCGAAAACAACAACAAGGATGCGGAAACAGCAGTCTGGGCTGAAGAATCAAAACAAAACCGGCAATGAGAATGAGAGAAACAAAGCGGAAATAAAATCCGTCCCAGTCCCTGTCTAATTTTCGGTACCAGATCTCTGATCCGCGATCTCCGAACCCAATTCCAGTTTACATACTGTGCAACAGTTGTCCCTGAAGACGAGCAGACTACTAAAAATCACAACTGTTCACAGCTCGTTTTGAATTTATTTCCATTCTGACTGCCAATATTTTACTCTGGCCCCTACGCAACATGTTGTTCTCAATGCGGTTTCAACATTTTAACGTTTTCAGCCATGTGCGATGATCATTAAAAATGCAAGCAGCCGTGGATGCTGCGGTTTGATAATGTCAAACATGTGCCTATCCTGTGGCTGCAAATCCGTAACTGGAAAGGCTGCTGACGCTTCTGTTGAGAAAACACTGAATATGCTAATCACAGTGTTCAGTTAAGATTCTAGGGAAACACAATGAGTTAACTGTCTGTATGTAAATAACGTTTCTCTTGTGACCTGCATAATGTTTATAGGTTTACGGCGGGAATAAGAGATGATAATACGTGTTGATAATAATTTTAGAAAGTAATTAAAAAAATAGTGTTATTTTACTGATAAGATCTTTAAAATTAATGGGGCTTAAAAATGGGAGAGTGTGAAATAAATATTATTTAATTATTTAATAATTAATGAATACTTATTAATATTAAATCTATACAGCAATTCAGAAGACATATTATTTTACTGATTGAATCTTTAACATCAAAGGTGTTTCAAGTGCGGGCTCCAAAACCACTTTTATTTCATTAAAATTTATTAATTGTCTTTGAGGGGCTTAATCAATATTTTATTAATAGTGGAACTAGGTAAAACATTCGGTTCATATTAAGAATGTCACTAATTTGACCTCGATTTGGTGTGGCACTAAACAATTATTTTATAAATTTACTAAATTATACTTTTGCTCATAATCGGATCAAATTTTTTATCTAAATGCCTTATCACTACATTTATATTTATTTACTTTATTTATAATTAAGTGATTCAATGATTGTTTTTTTGTTGACAAATAAATAGTGTAGATTTTTTATAAGTCACACTCTCATTATATACCAAATCTAATTTGTGAAAAAAAAAATAGTCTACAAAGTCTACAAATTTGTCACTCAAGTATTTCACAATTTGATTTAATTCAAAGTCAACTCACAACTGTATCATTTGGGATTGTTGAATTCACAAAAATGGAGCAGTTCAATGTTTGTATATATTAAAATGCTATATGCGAATCAATTGCGCTAAAAATGCAGACTGAATGCGGAATGATCAAAATGAAGAGGGGGTAAAAATGTATATATAACAGACAGGTTGTAAATAAAATGATTAAATTATGGTGCCATATTTTCTGGTAAATTATAAAACAAAGGAGTTGGCACAGACAACGCTGTCCAATTGGGTATAGGCGATGTGGGAGCTGCGAACTGGGAACTGGGAATGTCTCGACGGGATTTGACGGGCGTGATGATTGCATTTTAATGGACAAATTAAAAATCAATGCCTTCTGAGTTGCACGTACTTGGTACTTAAATTATCCGATCGAAATTTTGTACTCTAAAGAACCCACAAAAAAAAAGAGAAAAAAAGCATTCAACTGTCGATCGAACACCGATCGTGAGAATGGAAATGGCGACAATGTCGACGAGCGGCTGCCTGAACCCCATAAATCTTCATAAGCATGTCACGTTTCGAGTGCAACAGCTACTCGTAAATATCTGAATCTGAAGCCGTAGTTGAAGCCTCAAGCTATGCCGCTGACGATGACGAAGCTCCCAAAAAAAGTTGCTGCTCCCTGCGGATTAACAATTATTTTGACATAAAATAGCCGCACGCAACAGCTGGAGACGGAGACGAAGACGTAGACGAAGTCGGTAGTCCGCCCAATGTCTCCTACTTTCGGTTCCATCCATCGCCACTGACGTCCAACGGCCGCACACAAGAGATTTCGTGAGTGTGCCACGGCGGTGACACATACGTGCCGCGCTTTTCGGCAATTTTGATATCTTCTGGATTACCATTGTCCACCACAGCAATTGGGCATCATTTGTAGGCGCGACACGTGCCGCCAAGAAGCGGTGGAGTCGCATTGCTTTTAGTGGTCTCCTCAAATTGCCTTTGCATTTGGTAAACGGTCAATGAAATTTGTTTTGCTTATCTTAAATTCGTTTTACGGCAATTTGCATTTCGAAAATGTTACTGGAGTTCAACAACTTGGCAGGGATGTTGCGGTAAGTGAATCAATACATTTTTTATGCCGGCCCTACATTTTTCATACGGTATGATTTGGAAAGCAGGCAGCAACTCTGAAAGAACATACAATACAAAAAAATGTCGGGCCTCTTAACTTTAACAATATTAATTATATACTATATACATTCTAGAGACCACAATTCAGATCATTGTTTTTACAATATGAAATAAACTGGGTCATTTATATATGTGTTCATTTATAACCAAATTACGATAAATGTTTTGTATCATTTGGGATTAGTTTGAAGCGAATATTCCTTTTTGTATTTGAATTGATCTCTATATAGTTAAAGTATAAAAGGATACTGTAATTCAAATGGGCTATTGGGTGCTCTGCTATCTTTTCGTCGAGTTGGAATAGAACGGATCCAATACCTTGCGTCGCACTGTATAAAAAATGGCAATTTAAAGTCGGGATGGATCAAAAGTGGCCTGCTGTTGAGTGCTTTTTTAACTTAGTGAATGCTTCCAGAGCGTCTTCTGTCATTGTAAGCGGTGCTGATACAAATATGTTATTTTTAATACTACCAAATGATAGCCATTAATTTTGTGTATTTTGGTTTTTACTTCAATTTATTTATTCATTTAATGTGGACTAAAATCAGTCGAAAATTAAAAAACAAAGCTTTAAACAAATACAAAATTTTCAATTATGTAAAATTAAAAAGGTAGTAATTAAATTTTAAAAAATTTAAATGAAAAGAAGTAAAATAAAACAAAATAAAATATAGCATTTAATAATCCTGGGAGTACAGAAACTTAATTAAAAAGATTAAGAAGAAAATCCAAAATTAGACCAACAATTAATCTCAAAATATTTCATTAATGTAGCTTACTGTTCAATTAACCAGCATGACAAATTCCAGCAACAAATTAATTGAAACATAAAATACATATGGTGTAAGGTCTTCAAAAGTTATAAATATATATACAAAATTAAATATATAGGACAAGTTTAATAGGAATGCTCTGAAATGGATTTAAAATCAATTACTTGAGTCGAGAGCCAATTAAAAATGTCAACATTATTCGATACCTTATCCAAATGTGTGCTTAACTTTTTTGTGGAGCTAACTTTTCCCAGGCCTTACGGCGAAATGGAAAACTTGTCTGTGACACTGACACTGACAGCCACCTCAGTGTGGCCAACGATGGCCAGCACGAAGTGGCCAACAAAGTAGACCACGCAGGCAATTGGAAAAACAAACACATGCCGACAGAGGCAATAGGCCGACAGAGGCAATAGGCCGACAGAGGCAATAGGCCGCTAGATTGACATCTTTATCATAAATAAAAGTGAAAAACTTGTTGGATACTCAAGAAAAGCGGGACAATCGTAGACGAATCCAAGTCAAAGCAAACCAATCGTAACGAAAAATGCTGCCACAGTTTTCTACGATTTGTATCTCTAACTATCTATATGTACATATCTGTATGTATATCAGCATTGCTGTGTGGCAATGTGGCAAGTGAATGTCAATCGAAATGACAAACAAATAAACTAACTAAAAGCCAGGCAAATAATCATAATAATAACAATGCCATTATCCACTATTTGTTGGCCAGTTACCTGCAGGCTAATGAAGACATGTTACCATGTGCCACAACATACCAAATAGGGTAGGAAGGCCCCATTTGGTCGTTGTCATAATTACACTTAAATATCGCATACGAGCGCTAATGGAGCGACCAAACACTGGGAGTGAGATGGATGGTGGCGGTGACGGTGGCGGGATTTCAGATGCTGAGGCAGTTGCAGTTTCACTTGTATTTGCTCCCGTAACGTCAAAGTGACGCATGCTAAATTTATCGGTCCGTGTTGGAAACGCCCTCTCGTCGCTAGGTGTAAACAAATTCATTTCACTTAATAATTTTCTCAACGATCTGTAACTGGTTTGCCCAACACGTAGCAATGGCCCCAACTCCAACTCCGACTCTGAGTTGGTTACGTCGACTATCACAGCTACATGATTCTTTAATCTTCTTGCAGAGGCGGCAACATTATTTGCATGCTGATTAGCCTTCAACGCAGACAGGTTGCTGCACATTTTGCACCTCACTTTCCATCTCTCAGACATAGCTCCATTTCTTTTTGCCTCTCTCTCTCTCTCTCTCCGCCTCTCTATCTCAGTCCAACTCCAGTTTATCTATTAGCAGCCGCCTTGCACTTGTTCGTCTCGACGATGATCCAATTTTCAACACTTTTGACGTGCTGTTAATTGATTTAGAGTGCAGTTTGCGTCCACGTTTGACCATTGAGTCTCAGTGCCTCTGTCTGGTGCGGACGTGGACGTGAACGTTTCTGACATCGTCTATGATTATATAGCGCCACTCGCTTGTTATGGCCAACTTTGGTTGCCACTGTAAAGACTGCTGTTGGTAATTGTTGCCTCCTTATTGCCTTATTGCCGGCTTGCTTGTCGTTGTACGTGCCACCAGTGGGAAAAATATTTGGCTAACTGCTTAATCGTGCTGAAATAACAACTTTATTAGCTTTCGAACAGATGTGGGCGCACCCCCTAATGTACTAACTATACATATATATTGTGTATCTATGCGTGGGTGTCTATTTGGCAAGTGATTTTTGTGACAACTGTACTCAACAAGCCTTGAAATTTCTACGGTTCACAGCTGTTCTGTGCAAAGCAAAGATCATTCGAAATGCATATGGACCAAATGTTGTTTACCAAGTTTTTTCCGCTCAAAACAGGGTCAGTGGAACACCTTGCGAGGGCATCAAATTTTCAGTGCTCGCTGCTCGCTGCTCTGAATCAAAACACCAGAATCAGAGACATGTGCAGAGCGAGCAACAGATTGCCGAACAGAGACGGTCCTCAGAGGGTATATATACATATATGTATATGTATTTATGTGTGCAGCGAAGCTAAAGGGAGTGCAACAAATGAAACGAATGCCTGAAACATTTGGCAGTTGGTGGTGGTCACAGCAGGTACTTTTCAAGGATAACACAGATGCATTGACAGTCACAAGAGAGAGCAGTTTGCATCCTGTGCGCAACAGGCTGCAGCCGCTAGTCCAAATGGATTTCTTTTTTTTACCATGCCAAACAGATTTACTTTTGTTCTCTCTCTCTCTCTTTTTTGTTATTGCTGTGCAACGGCAGCTGTTGCTTCAAGGTTTATGAGTAAAATGGCAGCAATCACAGCAGACGCTACTTTGTTAGAAACAATGCCAAAGGCGAAACTATTGCTTCACTTGGAAAATTAAAATTTCCAGGCACAACTAGGCGAAACTCTTCACGTTGGGTGTGTTTGCTTTTGCCATGTCGGTGGCCCAGACAACCTTATAAGTATGCCTGACCGCCACCGTCCTAATGCACGCCAGAATTCTTCTTTTAATGGCCATTTTCTGTTTATTTATTTTTGCCAATAATATATTTATTATGCGCGAGTGTTGCCTGCTAGGCGTTTTAAAAGCGTTCAGATACATTCTTAATTCCACTGAATTAACGGCCATCTACATTCTTGCTGTTCAAGTCGTGTTTCGATTGACTACTCGTCGACTATCTGCGACAGACTTGACTCACAGACTTGAGTCAAGCAGTTGACGTTACCCACATGGTATGTTTTACAACTTGGGAGTAAATACAATAAATTAAAAATAAATCGCACACTATATTAAGTAATTTCAAGAGAACAAAAACGTAACTAAAATCCATTCAATAGTTGTCATACTTATAGTGTGTAATGGATTGGATTTGAGATAATGTTATGTTTATTCACCGTAAATTTTAAGAGTTTGACTAGCATAATATAAAATTCTTTCCATTAACTTTCGTGGTTTGTAATTATTTTTTATACTTTCTTAAAGGCTATTTTAATTTTATATTCAATTAGGTAACGTATTGAAGGAGACGTCTCCGATCCCATTAAATATATATATTCTTGATCAGGATCAATAGAAGTGTCTGTATGGCTTCTCTCCATCTATTCGAATTTTATAGTCTTATATGTGCAGAGCTCCCTCACCTTAAGAGCGATCTTTATTCAATTTTTCATATATATTCGTTTTCATTCCGATATAGCTGTCATAGGAACAGTCAAAAGATAAACATTAAGTGACAAGTATGCTTACGCCTCTCTCCAATCGGTTATGCCTGCAACGTTCTCTATTATTTTTTTATATTTTGGTAAACGAAAATTTCTGTTTTTTGTATTTTTTACAAAGTAAAATGTAAAATATTGATAAATCGTAAAATTGGTTTTAAACGTGCACAGATTCGATAATAATTGTATATCCGATCGAAATGAATATGCTAGCAAGTTATCCATGCAAGCCATGCAAAGAAAACTGCCCTTTCCGATCCATTTTCCAATTGTCAGATGTTTGGCATATACATTTCGTGATATGGTAAAGCTGCTCAGAGTAAGTCACCAACTTAAATATATACAACGTATGATTTCGAAAAAAGCTAGCATTAATTGTCTCAAATAGGATGGTACATATTGACTTACCGCCCTAAATGTTTATAACTATATAATGTGTATCAATGTAGTAAAGTGTATTATGTAAACTAAAAAACTATTAGTTTGATTGCTTGAAATTGATCGAGTCGAATATTTACGGCATTTCGCTACTGCTGTTGCCACACACGAGCTCCGAGCCCTAAAAAAAAAACGAAAAATACAAATCTGGACAAGAAAGCGAAACATCAAGTAAAGCTGATGCCATTGCGTCAGTTGTAGCAGTTGATGAACTGCGCCGGCTACCTGGATTTTTTATTTTTTTTTTTATTTTGGAATACGACATTTAATGCGATGGCGCGAAGCCAATCAAAAACCGGCGCAAGGGCATCAGCTTGAATACCGCAAGGCGACGAATTGGAGCCCAAATTTGGTGGATGCTCTTTAGTAAATAAATGATACGCGTGTGGTTTTTAATTACATGCAGTCTGGCGGACAGGCGGGCCATTGTACTTTTGTCTGAGGTGTTTTTTATTAACTAGTTTGGCTTTAACATATGGCACGCGTTGTGCTTGCCGATGCTTGGGGCACTGCTTGTTGAATCTGCGTCAACTGCTGGGTGTCTGTGCAACTTAAAGTTTGCACGGCGTTGTTAACATTACGCAAACATGCCACAATGGATATCGACAGCTTCTTTTTCTTAAACTGCAACATGACTTTTGTGTTTGATTGTCACACGCCGAGAAATCGAATTGAAAAAATCATTCAATGCCAGCAGCGGAAAGACACCCCAACTGCGACTACTATGTCCTCTTTGTCCTTTGCTTGATATATTTTGTACAATTTATTTTACGATTTTGCTGCTTTGTGCGCCCGGCTGCTGATTTTCCATGGCTGTTAAATTGATGGATTGCTGTACGACTTTTGACACCACATACAATTGCATTTCCCTCTAGACATTGACTAGAAAGCATCGAAATCTTAGCTGCCAGTTCATAACAAGCATGAATAATTCGACATTCAACTGACGCAGATCCCTTTGGCATCGCCTTCTGCCGTTTTCCTGTCTTGAAATTATATATTTGCTTAGACAAATTTAAATTGACATTTATTCTTCGACATTTACACTGATTTTTACTGACGGTTTTCTTCAAATTCCCTCTAGCTAACGATTAAGGTATGTCTGTTAAAAGTCGTTTAATTTGTCAATAATTGTTTGCCAAATAATATAGTTACTTATAATGCATAAATTGATTAAAATGATCTATCCTCAATGAAAAGAATGACTGACGACTACGGTAAGATACGGATTTTAATTGTAAGTGCATTCATATTTTCTTATTGAATGAATATTTTTATGGGTTAAACAAATACACTTTCTTGATTATCTTTTAATTTATCTAATAGATACAATCTTTACAAGCTTAGTTAAAATCTTTTACCATTATATAATATACGTGCTACATAAATGAACCGTGTAAAAGTAAGAGAACACCAGTCAACTATTCTCGACTGGAGCACTTTCCATTACTTGAATATCTATTTATATTCATAAGATTGACTAGCAATACACTTGATGTACTTCAAAGCGTTGTATATAAGTGCTAACATATCTAAGTCTGCTTTCCATGTTCTCCGCTTCACTCGCATATACGGCTACGCATACAAACACATAAGAGAACGGACGCAGCTACTTGAGAAATCCACCTGCAACGATCTGCATCTGCGATCCGAGGTCCCTGTTCCCAGTTCGCTTTCCCTGTGCCTGTGCCTGTCTCTGTTCTCTTTTACCTATTCCTGTTTGCTGCTCAAGTTCCAAGTGTTGTGTCTGCTTTTAATGTTTATAAACCTTACGCACACTTATGTTTTAATTTCGCTGGCCCAGTCTCAGTGCCGGTTGGTTTTGTCGCTGCTGTTTCTACTTGAACAAACGGCAGATTACCCGAGTTAAACCCTTAAGTGTGTTCCATATCAGGTTTATCACTACCGGCCTTGTTGTTGCATATCGTATCGAAGACGAGCATTCGCTTGACTGGCTAACCGAACGAACGGCCGAGCGAACGGATTAAATATATCATTTTAGCCCGTCTAATGAAAGGGTTGTCCAGGCAACTCAGTCAACACCTGAAATTTGCAGTTGCCTCTGCTACACACAACCTGCTCACAACGGCAACTTTTTTTTATATAATTTTTTATTTGCGGGTCTACTTGAATGCCTTACGAGGAAAGTTGTTTATGGGGGTAGGAAATATAGCAGGCGTAATGATTGATATTGAGGAAGTTGTCTTGTGGTTGAATCACATTATAATAATGGATCTACACTGCCAGGAATTGAAATGCTGAAATCATAAAAGTAATATATATATAATAAAATACGGATCAAATAATTTGACACATAAGAAAATGGTAAACAATCTCAATTTTTTAACTGCGGCCTCATTTAATGTTTATGCCTTTTGTAATGAAGTCTTTACATATTTAGTTCTATAAATCATAATTAAAATGTATTACCAAAAATATTCGGTTTCGTGGGACTGCATATAATTTAATAAAATTTAAAAATATGTTATTCTTTTTACTAATTAAGCAAAACCGAATTTTTTTTCAGTGTTCTTAAATTCATCTGGCTTATACCGCGTACGACACAATGACGATAATAAAGTCCTAAGTATGCATTTAATGATAAAACAGAGGCAAAATAAACAGGGTGTCTCGCAAAAAATTTGATCAAGTAAACTAAGCTCAATATTGTTTAAGTCTGTAGTTATGACTTTAAATTGTAACTTGTTATTTACATTTTTAGTGACTGACAAATTGTGTGATTTTACCATGAATATAAATTGGAACAAATTTCCGAAATTACTTATTGTTTTACCTGTGCTACACTATGCGCTATCTTGTTGTATGCAAACTGAATCAGAAGAACACAAACGCAGAAGGGATTTAATGCAATATAATATATCGAAATAGCCAATACGAAGGATATAAATATTTCCCTTCTAAATTAGCCCAGGAATAGTATGAATGGTGGAGCATCCTGTATGAAATGCCAAATGGTTTTTTTTTTTAATGTTTATGTTCTGTGGCAAATTACCCCTGGCTAAAAACTTATCGACGACGAAATTAACGAAAACCAAACGAAAAGCAACATAGCAGAAACGGAAGCAGAAGTCAAGGTGCAAAACAAAATCATTACACCTGTTCCTCGTCCACGAATCGAGTGGCTATTGTAGTGAGTGTAGAAAGTGTAGAAATCGAACACTACACAAGGACGGTGTAGGATGAGGCAGCGGCGCGAAACGGTAACAAAATTTAACGCTCGCTGTATTTTTGGTTAATTTCGGTTGCATTACCATTGGCCAAAAGGGGTAAGAAGCGCGTGCAGTCGATGTTTTTGCCTCTGACACTGCTGGGTTCAATTTTTGGAGTTTGGTCACGCTGCACTTGTCACGCTGCTCTCTTGCATGTTGCAGGCGACACAATGTGAGCAATTCGCTATCAAAATTAATAAAAATAAATACGCTCCGCTCTGCTCCGTTGTGCAGCCGTTAATGAGCAGACAGCCAAAAATATATGATGCGCATCTGCAACAGGTCGCAAATGCAGCTGCTACGAACTCCAGTTACTGTTATAATTAAGCGAAGGATTTGCACGAAATTGCATTTATGGAATACATTGCTTATGGACTACATTTTGTGATCATTGCATTTACATTTTATTGATATCATTAGCACTTCATATAAGTTAGTGTCCGTCGCTGCACCTGCTGGCTGTAATGGCTGAAAGGTTTCATTAGAATTAATGGCCCCAAAGGGGTTAGTTTGAGTTTGTTTTGCTTGGGGTTGCCTGCCCTCTCGTGCTACTCTTTTAATTGCGGTTCGTCTGCATTTTTGTAATTTATTATCTATTCATCAGAAAGCATGCATGAGAGGGTTGCATTTTTGGATTTTTGTTGCATGTGCATAAAAGTGAATCTATAATAAGGAAAGTAACGGTAAACCCATAAAACATATTTCAGTCCAATAATTAGGCAACCGAAATTAAAGGCAGCAAACATAAATGCATGCATATGTATTCAAAGTATATTTTGGAAAACATGGATATGTAATTTAAAGTCTCATTCAAAATTCCAATTAGAAATTTAATGTTATTCAAAAGATAAAAACATCTACAATAATTTTATAAAGAAAACAAGAGAGACCGTTGCAGTCGGGCGTAACAGACTGCGAAATACCTTGCTACCATTCGTACTGCCAGCCGATAACAGGTAGCAAAGAACACGATGGGAGTAAGAAATTCTGTCCGTGTTTGCCATTCAAATTGCGGTAGATATAAGATAGTTCCCTTATTTCGAAGTTTCGTAACTGTAGCTGTTAAGCTGCGGGAGATTATAGGATTGTGTAAATATTGGAGGCGGGGTGGGGAGAGAAGGTTCCGAATAATCTTCCTTCCAAGTTTGGTAACTGTTAAAAAATTGGTTAAATTGCGGGAGATATAGACTTCTGGGAATTTTGGAGGCGGGAATGGGAGTGATGCGAAACTTTTTTTCTGGATTTTTGAAGAGTGTTAGCAATATACCCTTAAAATTTGGTGACTCTAGCTTTCATATTGTGTGAGATATATGGACTTTCGATTTACACTAACTGGTGTATCGGAATAGGGAGTCGGAGTGGGCGTGGCCATCCAATTTTTATCGATCTCTTTCCGGAGTTACCAGTAATAGACTTTCAAAATTTGGTGACGCTAGCTTACAAATTGTGGAAGATATGCACATTTCAAATTGGGGCGGCGGGTGTGGGCGGCGGATGTGGGCGTGTTCCAAAAATGTATATGCCGATCCTTGAAGAAGGTTACCAACAAGTTACCTTTCAGGTCTGCTGACTCTATCTTTAAAGTTGGCGATGTTTCGCATGTTTCGTGGCCATAAAAAAAAATTTATTGGTCTTTAAAAGCGGTTACCATTAATATACCCACTAAATTTGACGGCTGTAACTCAAAAACTGCTGAAGATATAGCCATTTACAATTTTTAGGGTAGAGTGGCCCGGGGGCTGCGGAGAAGAGCGTGGCATATTCCAATCTTTGAAGGACATCTCCAGCAACATACCAAGCAAATTTGGGGACTGCAGCCCTGAAATTTATTTGTTCCAAGTTTCAAGACTCCATCTCTAAGAGTGTCGAAAAAAAAGGGTGTTCATACAGACGGACAGACAGAATAACGGGCATTGCACAAAACCAATATACTATAATACCATCGGTATCAAAGTATAAAAATTCATGTGCAAATGCAAATTTTTTAATTAAATATTTGTATACCCTTAAAGAATAATTATTAATAAATCCACTAAAAAACTTAAAACACCAACGTATATTTTTAAGATCATACAAATTTGACACAGTGGTAATTGAAAACTTGAAAAAAAAGACAAATATTCGCTTTTTTGTTATTTAATTTGTCAAAGATTAAAATGCTCGTGTGCGAAAATAGTTTTTAATTTTTGCCAAATATCCTTGGCACCCTAAAACAGTTCTCCTGTGAATATGCAAATTCATTACACCTATAATGAGTTATAATAAGTGAACATCTGAAATTATAAGCAACTAATTAAACTTGTGCAATAATATTCACAACTTTATGATGCAACATTTGCAATTATGAAGTTGATAACTTTGGTAGCCGTTAACAGTTCACCCTACGACAAGACAAACAACTTAAGCCACAAACTTCCGCTTGCCTCATGAATTATTGGCAAAGGGTCTCCCCAAGCATTACATATTATTTAATAATACACTTGCTGATAGCGGTATAGTGGTCCAACAACTGAAGAGGCGCACTTGTGACCAGCGAGAGAGAGAAAGAGATAGAGTGGTAGATGGAGAGAAGGGGAGACTGCAGCAGGGAGACTGACTAGCGCACCTTGCGCTGTTTATTTGGCAGCATGAAAAATTGAAATGACAGTCGAGCTTATCGCAAGACGAAAAGATGACGAGCACGAAAGGGAGGCAGGATGTGCGGCACTGGCTTGAATAAATATATTTTTGGCAATGCGTCAGTTGCAATTAAAGTGACAGCCCAGCGGCGTACTGCGATGACAGCCTGCAACTGTCAAAATTTCTGCGGCGATGGCAGTGGCAAAAACTGTCAGCGTTCAGTGTCGAGACACAGACAAAGAGACAAATGTGACGCCATATAAAATCAATAAATTATGAAAGCCCTGGCGCACTCCTCCAGGCATCGGCCGGCAACGCAACTAGCAGTTGCATAATACATATTCTAAATGTGTCCCAGGATGCGAAAGGGCAGGCGGCGGTTGCAAACCGGTTGCGACAGCCCATGTCCTTAGGGGAAAGGCACGTCTGTACGAGAATTTGGCGTTGATTGATTTAACTGCAAAGGCTGTGCTTCAGGTTGACTTTGTCGTTTTTGTTTCTGACTGCCTAATGAATTAATTGAGCCTGGCCATAATTAAATTTACACGTTTCGCTTCGTTTCGTTTTTGCTGCAACTTATTAATTTATGAGCTTTTAATTATTTTCGCAATTAAAGCTGCAGCGCTTACACGCACTTCCAGCGTTATTTAATAAATATTTGCTCATAACAGTATCAACAGGATATGCTGCTCATTTGTCAGCCATGAAGCGTTAAATCGAATGGAGAGCTGAAGGGAGCCAGGGTTTCAAAGTTTGGTTACCCTACAAATAAAAAACAGATAATTTGACGAGCTCCCGGTGGTTAAACAAAAGACTTGAGCAACAAACTTGTTTTACTTTTTCGTCTGTTTTCTTTTCTTTTTTATTTTTGGCAGCTGCTTTCTTGAGCCGTGGCCATTGCAATCGCATGCTGATCGGACTTTTTTTTATAATTATATAAAGCATTATTTTCTCCCAGCTATACAATAGAAGTGATCTTTCACTGGCTCAGGTGCAATGCCAGGTACTGAC
Organism: Drosophila cognata; assembly: GCA_035041535.1. Classification (NCBI taxonomy): domain Eukaryota; kingdom Metazoa; phylum Arthropoda; class Insecta; order Diptera; family Drosophilidae; genus Drosophila; species Drosophila cognata. The sequence continues at coordinate 244,704 of JAWNLC010000252.1, forward strand.
ATTGTTCTATTTCTCACAAAAAAATATCATTCTTAAAACTTAATTGTTTGGAAGCGCTTTACTGTAGTCCTATATACGAAACTACCTGCTAAACAAAAACAACAACAAAAGAACAGAAAGAAATGAGAAAAAACAATTTCGTGCGTAGCTGTTCTGTGAGTCTCGCACGCAGCTGGGACTAGCAGATATGCACAGTACGGGATTGCAACAACAGATCTTCTTTCCTCTTAAATTTTAGTTTGGGTTTTTGCAGGTGGACATCACGAAATATTCTCAGGGCCAGTTATGTGTCTGGTTACGGTTATAAACTGTTTTCGAGTTTGGGAAACGTGGGAACAGAGATTTATTTTGGCAACAATTCACTGCGAGTGGATTTCTCGTAAAATAAACTATGACTGAAATAAAGACAAAAAGTTGCCTTTAAATATAGGTCGTGGGTGGTTTGAAATACACTACGTACATGCTTTATTTGTATATCACTCCAATATTTTATTTCAGCATTTCAAACTTGTTAAAGTTATTGAAGTGACTTAAATCTCAAATATGTGGCATACGTATTCCATACAATATGTGTACTATGCCCATTAGTTACTCAAGAGAGTACCTTGGCGATTTCTATCCGATTAAGACAATTACTCCTCAAACATTTCACTTTTAGAGCGATTTCACTCTTTTAAGATTATGATTTTCCGCAATGAGTTTGCTCAACTCGCTCGTCTCTATCGGCAATCAAATGACTCGGCAACTTTGTAACTGCCACAGGTTGTAATCAAAAGCACGCATAAGAGCAACGCATATTACAGCTTTAATTATTTTCAAATTAGCTAATTAAGAGCATAAACAAAATTATTATAATTTTAATTGGAGACGAAATAATTCGCAGAGTGGCGGCGTAAAACCATAGGTTGGTAAACCTCAGACTTCAGCGGTCGAGAGGAGCATTTGAAGACTTTTATGTATGTATTGCCGCACGGCCAACGAATTTCCGCAATCAGCTCTGACCGATCGGTGATGAGATAAGCGAAAAATAAAAAAAAAATACACCAAAACAACCATAACCATAAGAAAATTAAGCAAAAATGTAAAAACAATGAGCTTAAGCTACATAATTGAGATGTTCGTGCACCCTGCGGAGTCGCTTCTGGCTTTGTGCCCCTGTTGTCATCGTTAAAAACTTAATTTATTTATTAGCTTCAGATTTTAACTGCTCCATTGTTTAAGACGATACACGTTCAGAGGCTGTGCAATTGTCTTAAAAAATAAAATAAAATATATGTAATAATAAAATATTTTCCTAAAATATTGAAACGCATTCGCTCTAAATTGTAAAACAGCCGGCAAGCTAATTAGGTGGCATCTTTAGCCCCTTCTATACCCTCCTCTCCAGTTAGCACGAGAACCCAAAAGAGGCTGTTCTATCTGCCCCGACGGCTTCGGCTTTTACAACTTTGTTTCTGTCGGTTCATTTCTGAGCATGTTTTCGGTTGTTTCATATTTTATGATGTTATCCACAGATTTTGCACCTTATGAGAAAATCTCAAGATTGGCCTCGGTCGGTTTGCCGTTGCCGCTGAGTCTCATCTGCCGCCGACGTAAACGGCGACGTCAACTTCGACGCCGACGTTAACGTCGCTGCCAATCTTGTTAAAGCTGCTGTTCGCCGAATTGACACTTTGTTGCGCCTGCGCAGTCGGTTTGCCGCAATTTGTGGCTGACTCTTGGCTGGCTGTTTGGCTGTTTGACTGCTCTTTGGACATTTGAAAGTCCGTTTGGCTGTCAAAAGCGTTAATTTTTTAGTGCCTAGTGAGAGTTTCGTGTTCGCTGAACTGGGCCTTCATGCAGTTGCTGCCAAAGACACGTCAGATAGCTAACGAAGTATTATAACTAATATGTGAGTCTGCCTATAACTGTGTGCCCTGTGTATGTCTATGTGTGTGTGTTAGGTTTAATGAGTACACGGGATCAAGTGCCAAGTGTCTTGACTATTTTTTATTTGCCACATTCTTTTCAAAATGTTGAACCCATTAATTGGTTGCTTGTCATTAGCAGCTTCGTAATAAGTTAACTCTTTTATTTATTTGTTTTTTTTTTTTTTGGGATTTTAACAGTTGCGTGTAACGGAACTCGGCATAACAATTGGTCGCAGTCAGGCTGAAACTTTAGCAAAAGATACATCTTGTAAAATTCCAATAGGTTTGTAATTAGGATTAATAAATTTAAACACATAATTTACAATTTTTGGAGGTACATTTTTAGCTTTTATCTTTTATCAGATCATAGCGCAACTTTGACTTCATTCAATTTAAGTTTTTGTAATAAAATAATTCTGATTTAATTTAATGAATATAATTTAACCAATACATTTAATTTATTCGGACTTAACAAAATTCAATATGCTTTTCGATAGTGTTAAAAGAAAGTTCACACATAGCAAATAAATAATTAGCTTATTAAGACTAATAACTGTACCTTAACAAATTATAACTAAACATTGATGATCCATTTCCGACGATTTATTTTTAGTTGTAAAATTTAATTTTGAGACTTTTATTTCGTTATAGTTGCTAGTTTGCGTTTCTCATCAAACGTAAATGTACACCGTTTGATTTTCAAATCCAAATTAATTTAATGATGAGATTTGCATGCCGTGTTTCATTATCATCATGATCAAAAAAGCTGGACTTAGATATTCAAATCTACTCTATCTCTTAGTTCCTGAGAAGGGCGTGTTCAAGCAGACGATATAACTTTAAAGTTGATGCTGATTAAGAATATTTATGATTTATTTTACATACGACAAACTTTCACCAATCTTAAATATGTTTATTACAATTAACCATTATCATTATATTCTCATATTTTCCTAACTATAGACAACCAATTTTTATTAGTTTAATTGCGATAATCGAGTTTCAGCTCGTTGGATTCTGAAATAATTTGGCATCATCGTGACAGAAATTGCAGTTCTCATTGCTGTTACGTACTCTATAAGTATTCCAATGCCAAATGTGGGTCAATGTAAATGTTAAGAGAATACCAACAAGCATTAATAAATTTACATAATTGAACTTGGCGTTGCGGCTAATTGCAAATAAAATTGCACCGAAATTCACCTGGCCTGAGAACATGGATGCCTGAAAATATTTTGTTAATTATTTAAAAAATTGCAATTTATTTCGTATCATTCCAAGTCACACATATGTATATATGTGTGCGTGGCGAGACGGTAATTTGAGAGGAGGACGCCAAGCATGACATGCGGAAAGAGGCGGAAAGGAGATCCGACTCGAGATCGGGACAAGAGAGACAGCCGCTAATTGCCGCAAGATGTAAGAAAAATTTTGATGTTACCGTTATTTTTGGTTTATATAAATACGTGCGACTGCACGTTTGCGAATTTATATATTTATATTTTCTCATGCGCATGTCAGCGGCAATTTCTTCAATTTTTTTTGTTTTATTTTTATACAACATGCTCGAGATCGACTTAAGGAAAGGGGACAGGAGCGGGCTAATCAACTCAATTAAGCGGACAGCAAAGTTGAGTATTTTCGGCAAGTGCTGATGATTGTTGTGCAGTACAAGGAATTTAATTGAGCACAGACAGACAGTCAGCAGGCACTTTAAGTCGGCTTGCAAGTATGCTGAGTTTGGCGCTGCTTCAAATGCAAATTTCTGCGTTTGGTGCTTTGCATAGTGAGTGCATGAAAACACGGAATGGCTCCGGCACGGAATGGCACTCATGTCACACATAGGCAAACGCATTATCATCTCCATAATTCAAATGCTGGCTGGCTAAGACATTGCATGACTCAACAGGATCAGATAAATTCCAGCGAAAAATTGTTGTTTGTCCACAAAAATATGAAGAAATGCAAAAAAACGTACGTAGAACGGTAGCCGCTGTTGTTGACACTTTATAGCCCAAGCAAGCAAGAAGCCAAGCCATGCTTCAGACGGACTCGCACAATATCTCATCGTGGTTGTTGATAGCCCCATGGCTGGCGTGAATGAAAAATAAAGCATGCAAAAGTCAAAGCTTAAGCCAAAGCCAAAGCCAAATCCAAACCCAAATCCTAAGCGCAATCGCAAGACGCTGCCAAACAAAAGCAACGCAATATTGTCCATGACTATGACTATGTGGAAAATACTTATATAGATATGTCTGCACAATTCACAGCATGCGCCGATTTCTCAAGAAACCAACCCATGGAGTCCAAGGCGAGGGCTCAGTGTTGTAAACAACAACCAAATATTGCCACTGTTTGGCGTTGAATCTTTGCCAATGACAGCTCATGTGTGTTTGTATGAGAGTGTGTGTGTGCTATGTGTTGCATGTTATATGCTGGCTGCTTTGTTCTCCTAACTTTTGTGTTGACAATATTTGAGCACTCTGCAGATGTGTGCAGATGTGGGTGCCGAGGGAGCTGCAGAATTATTTATTGTGTGTCTGCCAACTGCTGAGAAAGTAGCGAGAAATGCGAAGCATATCAACAAAATAAATATGAGAAATCTATATTAAATATTATTCTATTTTGAAATGAATATTATTGGTTGTTGTTATTTGACTTATATTAAAATAAAATAGTGTTTTAAGCCAGACCTGATCATTATAGATTTTTCCTTTTATTGGCTTATTTTTGTCTCTTATCCTCTTTCAAATTATAATAATTTCTCCAATATATATATTATTTCTTAATTGTGCTAAATGTAAGTTAATGTATTTTTACAGGCGATTGCAATTTATAAGTGACAAACATTTTGATCGTAATGATTGGGTTAGTACCAAGCTTAAGAATTTGATTACATCTATCACACTAAAAATATGTACATATATTTCACCAGTTTATCCTATTGCTAAATAGAGACCATGTATATGGTCTCCCAATTACAAATTTCATCTGGATAAAATAGAATATGTTGAAAAATATATTAGTAGCTTACCGACTTACGGTAGTTGCCTTTTATTAACCAAAAAGAAAAAAGTAAATCAAAATAAAAGTATAAGCAACTTCTTTTATAAACATTGTTTTCAGATATATTTAGTTTCTGTATACCTCTCAGTTCAATATTTACTTAAAGGTATCTCAGAAAAATCTTTAGTCACTTCGAAATATTTGCCCCCAATTAATCAATGCCTTGACTCTGATGGGCGTGTCTCTCACATTATCGTTGCTTTTGCCACGCAGCGGCACTTGCAAGCTGTGCAATCGATTTAATAGCACTCTCTCTTTTCTTTTTTACTTCCTTCTCTATGGTGCACATATAATAAATTAGGGGACTGTGGATAAATAATGCGTTGACATTTGGTTCATGTTTCGGTGTGACCATTGGGTGCCTAACTTATGACCAATTGTCAACAGGACAACGCATGGACAGAAGGCAAAACAAACAATCAGTAAGACAAACGCAACAATAGCTGGCATGACAACATTGTGCATCTCTGTGCCTTCTGTTTGAGTATCTTTGGCCCAGTCGCATTCACCGATGCAGTAGCGTGAAATGGTGCAACAATGGTCACATATATTTCCCAAAACTCCTCCATCTACATATGTATAAGACTTATGTGTTTGCATTCGCTTGTCTGATGATGCATGAGCACGGTCACTAACGGAATGTGTATAAGGACTTGGACATAAAACTTTAGTATACGCATTTGTTGGATTTAGATTTTAATGGATTTTGTTGATACAGTCGGCTTGAAAGTTAAGGCTAGTTTGCTGAACTTTTTTGAAAGTATGCTTCTTGATGTTCGTGAAGTCTATTAAGGTAATGAGTGTATCAAATGCCTAACAATTTTGCCACTGAATAAGACGAAAGACTTAAGCGACGAATTTGCAGCATTCACCTAATTTGAACATAAAGTTCCCAGATTTTAGACGATTTACGATTAGACTAGCCTTTCTACAGGCTGTCGACCCTTTCACTCAACTTCACGCCACTCAATCTCAACATGTACGTGCCGGGCCACCCAAAAATTATCTTAAAATCATAGTAAGAAAAAACAAAAACAAAAAATTAAAAACACCAACAAAAAACAAGATTTATTATATTAAATGCACGCATTTAGCGCCACTTAAGATGCCACTGTGTAGCCACAAAGCAGGAAGTCCACATAATTCTCACAAATACCAATAATGTTTTTTGTTCAGCTTTCGTTTTTTTCTTATTATTATTATTTTCTTGTTGCTCTTTAGTGATGTTGCATGTAATGATTGTTATGTTTATATTTTGTTGGGGAACGCCGTGAGAGCGCTTGCGCCAAACTTCAAATGACATACAGCAACAATAATAAAAACAACAAGTGGTACTAATAATAACCATAATAATAACAACGAGCAATTTCATAAAATGCTGCACGTTTGCAGCCTGATATCGAACGTCCAACGATGGAGTCAGCGATGACTATGACAGCGACTCTTGATGGTTATAGCGACAAAGTCCAATAGCCACATCGACAACACCGACAACGGCCACAAGTGAAGTCAATAACAACAACCATGACAATTACAACAGCAACAACAACTGCTGCTACTACAAGTGCAACTGCAACAACAATTACTCCACAAATTGGCCGAAGACTATGGAATAATTATTTATAAACAAGTCTGAAGGTTCGACAAGTTGACCAGAAGAAATCCTGATTCGAAGCAAAAAAAAAGATTCATAAATCAAGTATAAACTATATAGAGGCATTTAAATTTCATTGGAACACTGTGATATTAAGAATTTATTTTATTAAATATCCATTACTTAGAATATATAAGCGCATGCATTGATTATTCAATAGTTTTAAAATGGCTCAGAAATCATCAGACTGGGTTATAGACAAATTTGATTGAAAATTGGAAAAAAAAAAGGGTAAATTGTATGCAACAGGCAGAAGGAAGTATCTCCGACCCCATAAAGTATAAATATATTCTTGATTAGGATCAACATCCGAGTCAATATAGCCATGTCCGTCTGTCCGTCAGTCTGTATGAACACGCAGATCTCAGAAACTATAAGAGCTGAAGACTTTAAATTCGGAATATAGGTTCTGGCATATCCGGCGCAGATCACGTTTTCCTTATTTGATCGATAGCTGCCACCGTTTCTCGAATGTCGATACATTTCGATTTCCGATTTGCAATAAATGTTACAACCTTAAAAGCAGAATGTTGAAATTAATATATATATATTATATGCATATGCAAATTATTGCTCTGCTCAAATTTCATGAAGATCGGATTAGAAACACCGAAGTTGTAATCGAAAATATATTCTCACATTGATCTCATTCCTATCAGCAGCCGCAAGCATTTTTTGTATGCATTAATATATGAACGCATGTCTGAGAAAGAGATGGCTTGATAATCGACGCGAGCGTCATTATGTTTTTGTGTGTATTCTGCAGAGTCCCGTTACCTACGACTGCGCTTACTTATGTAAATATGTATGTATATACACATTTGTCGCCAGCCAGTTGCTCTGGCTTAGTTTTTTTACTCTGCAGCGCCTGTGCCTGCCATAAGAGAAGAGTGCACTTGCAGACCTGCTCACATTTGGGTGCAAAACTTTTTAAAGGCGTATTTGCCAATAAAACTAGAATATATTTAACAACTGGGTTCAGAATATAACGTAGTCGAGCTCCGAGTACCTTGATCCATTAAACATGGAAAAATTGGTATTATGAAGTTGCGCAAATGATGTAACAAGCAGAATGAAGCATCTACGAGCCCATTATGTGCATATAATCCTCATCTGGATCAACCGTCTAGTCGACTTAGCCATTTCCGATTCCTGTGACTTTCTCAAATATCAATATAAATTTCCGATAGCAATAAATATTATTGTTAATTAATATACTCACGATTAGGAAATATACACACTGTTAACCATAACACATTTTTTTTTGTTGAATAACCTACTATCAGCCTAATAAGTATTTAGAAGTTGAGTTCAGTGTATCTGCTAGTATGAGCGAACTAAATTTTTTTTCTGTGACATATTAGGCACTCCTCTGCAAATATGCTATATTTACCATTACTGCTTACTAAGAAATTAATTACAATTACTGTTCCATTACTATCCCAGTAATATGTGAAAGCCTGAATCAAATTAATAACTATGACAAATGCATTTTCAGTAGTCAGCCCTTTCAGTAATTTACAATTGCAGTAGCACGCATTTCCCTTTCATTGCACGTTTTCAATTATATAGCGGAGCGGTCAAGACCTTTCACAAGCTTTGTCGTGCGACTTTTAGCACTTACACGCCATGGATGTTGTGGGGCTGGACATGGATGTGGTTGTGGCAACATCGACCGCATTGACATAACACCTCATAATTTGCGGTGCACATTGCCACGCCCCCCATTGGCCAGAGACGATTGCGGCGCACGCACTTTCGCCTTGAGAATTCTGAAATTGCCTGTGGCCGCCTTTTGTTTGCCTGCTTCTGCCTCGTCTCTCTTGTCCCGTTCATCGAAGAAGGAAAAGAAAGTGTCGCCACCATCAACGTCAACACTTTATATTGGAGTGTCCATGGCTGGCTGACTGACTGGCAGACTGGGCAGAAGAGCCGTGGTCAAAGCATTGGCATTGTCATAGCTACCACTTGGCCAACCTTGGTCAGCTAGCGGCGCTCAAGTCTCGCCACACCTCAAACAATTATACACGTCCTCGGGGCAGCTGCGGCGCTCGAACTTTCTTTTGCGCGTGTCCAGATACCTCCTCAATTGTTGTTGGGGTCTGGGCTCTGGACATGCACTTCTCATCGACTTGCTGATGTTCACACTTTAGGAAAGTTGGTTTTCAGGGCCGCGAGGTGCGAAAACAGTTTGCAGTGTTGTCGCCTAAAGTGTGGCGATCATCACCGACATCGTCACTAGCCTTTACAGATAACCTGATACTGACCTGTATTGTGGGCAATGTATATTGAGAGCATAAGTGTATATAATTTGCATGGAATTGCCATGCATTGATCGTGATCTGAGATGCTGTACATTTAATGCTTAATTTATTCGGATTTTTACCGCCAGTAATTTGCAGTTTTATTTTACAGGTAAAAGGGAAATGCGTCCGCTGCGGGCACAACAAAAGACCTACGCAACGAACTCGTTGCGAGCTGTCAGATTTTCTAGACCAAAAATTGGCAACGCTTGTTTAAAAACTAACAATGTTGCACATCGCAGAATTACTAATTCCTCATACATATTTTATCATATAAATTGTTAATTATACTCATGCCATGCCATGCTAAGCTCTTTCTTATTAAATTCATCACAACAATTGCCCAAATTCACAACCTGAAGCAGCTCTAAAATGCTATAAGCGGGCCATGCCAAAAGCCAATACAGTAGAGCAAATATGAATAATAATATTGTCAAATAATTATTTTTTTTTAATTTATCATATATTTTAAACATTAATGAACATATTGACAGGTTATAAAAAATTAATTTGTCAAGGAACCAATAATAAAAATTAATTCACTTCAAAGCACAGTCAATTTTCTTCATGAAACGCACTTAATATTGTAAGTTTAATGCAATTAATGCTAAACTGGGCCCTAATTACATTGTCTTCTGACCATCAAAGTTAGCCTTATTTAAATGCTTTATTAATGCGTTTGCCCATTATCCTATTTTAAATCAGATTTAATAAACTTGACCCCACTGTGCAATATCATGAGCCAAAATGATAATTAATTTATTATTGTCTACATAATTAGACCATAAGCTAGTTGCCCTTTTTGGGACACGCGATGCTCGTTTTTGTTGTAAACTGCAGTCAAAATTTAAATTGAAAGCTCAAATTTCGAACGGTGAAATTTCTGGTATCATTATATATTATTTTAATTATTTTTGCAGAAAAAATTGCATTGCATGCGGCCCAAGTGGCGCCAAGTTGACGGCGCAACTTGGATGACTTTGACAGTTCATTTGTACGTGCTTAACATAAATGTTTTTAGCTGTAATTAATAATAAAACCTTCTCAGTTGAGCCTCCTTCTTCTCGAGTCTCTTGAATGGATCGCATGAAAGACATAAAGCTAAATATAAATCCGATTCTTGTTTCTTGAGAATTGGATATTACCACCGCATACGCATACCGATTGCAGTAAATTCAGCTAATTGGGAGGTCTTTGCTGTAAAAGTGAATAATAGTATTGTGTAAAGCAACCGAAAGAGCATAAACATTGTGATAAGCGTCAGCTCTTTTGACAATTTGTTGTTATTTCAATGGTCGACTAAGACTCGTCTTATGCTAATCTAATTTTTTATTAACCGAATTTTTAACGACCCAACAAGATGCTCATCGCAGATAGACGCCAACCCCAGAGCGAACTTAATTAAAATGTTTCTAAATTTCTCAGAGATGTAAATTTCTTTTCACTTTTTGTTCATTTGCATAGGTCGAAATAAAAGCGGAGGTATTTTTGCAATACAAACGAAAATTTCGTTCACACGCAACAGTCAAAAAAACGGAATGAAATAACAATTTTAATAAAATTTAATTTGCTACCTTTTTATTGATGGTCAGTTGACATTCACATTTTCATTCTGCGTAATTATATAGGGTCGTTGGCATGTACGTGTCTGAAAGGGTTGCCCGCAAATTGGAATTGGAATTGGGGTCACCTTCGCCTGGTAAGCGTCTCCAGAATTGTTGTCGGTGCCATCTTTGCTCTCCTCTCTCCACTTCTGCCTCGGGCCCAATGAGCATGCGCATTCGCATTTGTAGCGGTTTGCTCTTTGGTATATAATTAGACCTGAAAGCATATTTGTCAAGTTGCATGCGGTTGTTACTTGAATGTTGTTCGCATTGTTCGCTTTGGTCCCAGATCCACAGGATGCGATATGTTAATGATAAAAAGCGTTGCACTGGGGCGCATCCAAATTGAGTAATTGTTTTCTTTTTTTGTAAAAATATGCATATACATGTATGTGTGTATGTGTGTTCAGTAGACCAGTTGCAAACAAGTGCTATGAAATTGATACAAATTAAAAATATATTTATTTATTTATTTAATGCTTACATAGTTTTTTAATATCGTTTTAGTAAATAAAAATTGAAAATTATATCTAAAAGAAAAATTTAAGTTAGGAATTAAATTACATGAAATACAGAAATAAAAAATCTCTGAAACGGTTGAGTAAAAAACGTTTACCAAAGATAAGCACGCTCAGAGTTTCTCTGAAAATATATTAGTATTGAATATTTGATTAAAGAAAGAGATAGAGTATGAGGGGGTAAAGTTAAAGCGAACTAATAAAAAAGTGGAATCAATTTCGCCATTTTCCTTAAAAAATTTTAAACTTGTCTGTAATGGTGAGTATGAGAAATCTCTCTTTAAAAGTTATTGAATCTGATTGAAAACAATGCAAAACATATTTTTGATTATATTAAAAAAAAAAAAAAACAATCTTCTCGCTTATTATCAGCCAGGCGGGGAAATTTTGTATTGTTGAATTATCATAATATAAAAGAAATATATATATATATATATTATGGGAAGCTCGAAAACTAAGCATTTGATTTGTTAACTATTAAAAATTTTCAAGATGTCGGCAAATTTCGAAGTGCAAAAACGGAAATAAATTTTTCCCAATAATATTTTTTTTGGAAAATATGTATCGAGGATAAAACAAACCCAAAGTAAACGTATTACCAGCAAAAAGGTTTTTATTTCATTGATTAAAAAAGAACACAATTATATTGATTTATTGGCAATAACTCAGGATAATATATACTAATTTATTTAAGTTTTTCACATAGTTTTGGGGATGGCGCACTTTTCTGGAGCTTATTCATTCCATTATTTTACCTATCTGGCCCTTCTATTCAATTATTTACTATTGCTTAGTAGACTTCACAAGGTTTCCGCTATATGCTAACAACTTGCAGTTACCTATAGTAAAGAAGCGAAAAATGTGAATTTGTCTGTCAGACTTAAAGACTTGCAGCAATGCATCATTAAAATCAAAACTGCATTCCTTGAAAACCAAACAATTTTAATGTAAATATTTTAAAGTCATACTCAAATGTATGTAAAAGACATCCCACTCCGCTGGCGGCCTCATAATGAGCTCTTTAACTTGGTTAACGATATCTCGAGTCCAGGTCCTGTCAGCCAGCTAAAAATAGTGTTTTGTAGTGGACTGACTGAGGCTCGGCTCAATTCACTTAATGTTTCGGTTTTTTCCAAGACTTGCCTTCTACAATTTGTACGGGCGCCAAGCGGCTGGTTGAAAAAAGGAAAGCAAAAACACATGGTTGTTGCGAGGCAACAACTACAACGACTGCAAAACTTGTTGTCTGCTTTAATGCATCAATTAAATTTTTTAATTATTTTCGCTATGGCTTTTTGTTCCTGCTCCTGTCAGCTACATGCTGCGCTTTTTGCACAATTTCCCGACCGTGGCATCTTTTCAAGCCGCTTGTACGAGTCGAGTATTTTTGAAAGCCGTCACTTGCCTTCACTGACGACAGCGACGTGTGTTTATTGATATGTTTTCATTATTGAATTAGTTTTAATAAAAAGTGAAGTCAATTAAGTTAACAAGTTACTAAAACGTCCAGTCTTGTGCAGTTTGTGGGAATAAGCACAATTATGCTTAGATATTATTTAAGTCAACATTAGGACAAAGATAATTATATATATATATATATATATATATTTGTTTGTCATCCCAATTTTAAAATGTACAAACAAAGACATCAAATAAAATTCACATTTGTTCTTAATTAGATTTTATGCCTCTCTTTAATATACTAGCCGATCTTTTACTATCGGTCATAAATTAATAAACTTGTAAAACTGTTAGAGCATTTCCGTTGTCGTAAGAAATAACTTGGAAGCAAGTTCGTTGTCTAAGTCATTTGTATTAACGCAAAGTAGACAAAATGACCGAACTTGAGCCACGCAACAGCGCATTTGACGCATTCACGCATCGCCTGTCAAAATAATTGTACATAACTACACAAAAAAATAATAATAATAATAAAATGAACAAAGACAAAATTTGCTTGGTGTAATGAAATAAAATTTGTTTATGCTTGGAGCGACAACAAAAATAATTTTGTTTGTTGTAATCAACACTCGCCTTTCGTAGAGTTGGAGAAGAGCAGTAGCAGACACCAAGTGTGCATGACATTAAATTAGCGCAGCAATCAAGCACTGTGAGTAACAACAACAGAAGCATCACAACAAAATGTAGCCTGTAATGAAATTAAAAGAACTACACAAGATACGCTGGAAACTTTGTGGAAATTCTGTGATCAGGGAAACTTTTGCTGGGCAATTAGTTACAGGCCATGAGTTTTATAATACGTTTATTTTTTTTTAATATATACGTACAAAATTCTTTAGATTCTGGCACATTATGCAGACATGCCCGAATCCGAATTGAACAACCCATGCATAAGAAAAAATATTAATATAATATTAAGGAACGGTAAAATAATGGAATGGCATTCACCTAATAAAATAAACAGGACACGCCGCTCTGTCAGACAATAACTCACAAATAACAAAACCTGCAAACTTGTTATGCAACATTTATGTGTGATTTACTCTTTCATTGGATGTATTCACTTAAGCAACCGACATTTTTTGCAGCATTTTGGAGACAAATTAAAAATGGTTTCTTTTCTTTAATGACAAATTTTAATCTATGTAAAGAAAAATGTTTGGAACAATTTTTAAATTATTTTATTATATAATGTTATTTATATAAATAAATACAATATGAATAAAAAACCATGTATGATCTAACTAATTTACATTCGTAATCAGTTAATTATAAAACTATAGAAATAATCAAAAACGCTTCTATTAGATTCTAAATGTTCTTAACAAAAAATGAATAACTAAAACATATTTAAAACCAAATCAAAAACTTTATAAGTACGAATGTTTATATTATTAGAGTGAACAAAATTAGATATTGTAGATATAGGTATGTGTATTTAACGTATCGGGACATTTTTGTTATTTTTTATTCTTGTGGATTGTTTTGGAAGCGTATACAAATCAGTGTTTCTTGCATTTATTTAGTTAGCTGTGTTTTTTATCAACAGATGTACCCGATCGCAAATCCGACTGTTGGCATTGACTGCTGGCATCTTGGATTTCTCAATATGACAATTCTTAATATTCTGATGCCGACTGCAAGTGGTTTCTGCAACTTTTTCTGTTGTCCAGTTGGCGACTACTCCAGAGACGGCAGACGCTGTGAGTCCGACTGTCTTAAAGCAGCACGTTTTAGCTACAGTTGGAGAATCTCAACAATTTTAAAAGTGTGCATTTATGCCAAGTGGTATCTGCAACGGCGTCGGGCGGCCTAGCCCCGGCTTCAGACTAAGACACAGTTGTAGTTGGAGTTGGAGCTGAATGTGTCTTTGCAATTTTCGTTGTCGCCGTTCACCGGTTTCCTCCCTGCCGGCAGAGCGATTATTAATTAGCAGCCGTTCCGATCCAGACAAACACACACCGCAGACAGAGATTTACCTACAAGTGCAGGAGCAGATAGACTATGCCAAACAAACACACTTGTGCATTTTTTCTCAAGTAAGAATCACAAAGCATCATTTCAATCATCTTGACTTATGAAGCTGCTGTGGTCAATCAGGAAAAAGAAATTATTTAAAGACTAGCAGCAGGTTCGCCCTCCTTACCGGCAGTTGTGACTCCTGTTAGCTAGGTTGGATTTATGACCGGCCGAGGGTGTGTCTATAGTTTGTTGCAAACACAGCAAATAGAAAAGTGAAGCTTACTTTCGTTTGATTAGCATAGATGTTCAGCTAGGTATACCAAATGTACAGTTAAGGCAAATCTTTTGCTTGTTCGCTAGGCTCAGCCGAAGACCGTAAGTCCTTTATTGAATCCCATACTTCTTATAAAGGCAGCTGCTTCCGTGCACATAGACGCACCCATTCATTTGATTTAATCCAGCGCAACTAATAAGCCACAAACTGCGAACTTAAATCCTTTTTTTGTTGTTCGCCCTTAGCTGAAAGCGGCTACCTTGGTTTAAGGCCAAGGTGCTTGGTCCATAAATCAAGACAATTACAAGGAAACGCCCCACGCGCACACATTGCGTGGCCACACCTTGAAAAAATAATCAAAAGGATTAAATTTTCTCTTAGACTAAAGGGGCAACCGCAATCCAAGTGCTTACTCCTTCTTTATTTTTTTGAGGATCAAATACCTTCCGTTGCCTACACACAAAGAAAAGGAGACAAGACAGTCAGCTTAGCCTGCTGCTGCTCAGCAAATACAATCTTCAAGGTGTGTGCGCTGCCATGCAGCATCTTTTTCTTCTCATCCCTTTCGCTTGCTTTAAGAAAAGGAACAAAAAACGCAGCATGCTCTATTTCACCAATGCTACCCCCTCTAGTCCAGGCCGGCATTTACACCCGCGTGCGCTACGACAATGTCGGGCCAACCATCGTCATCGACTTGGCACTTAAGCCCAGGGCAGGCAGAACTCTCAAGGAGCACTCATCTGGCAGTTAGCTCTCAGTCTATTTTCGTAGCAGCTATTTTTCGGAAATTAAAATGTTTACTCCTACTATTTGACTGCGAGGGTTCCGACTTCGTTTTTTAGGTATCCTATCAACTACAACTATCTATCACATGCTGCTGCTATCCCTGTCCCTGTCCCTGTCTTTGGCGATGATGAATGTGCGCGTTCGCCGTCCCTAATTCAATTTATCTTAGACATGACAAAGCCACCATTTGTGCATAGCTCATAATAGATATAATGCGTCTTAGAAAGCGAACAGTATTCCCCTTAATCGTCAGCTGTTCTTCGATTGTTTTTTATTCGATTGTTAACATTTTCAAGGCATAAAAAACATGCATTTATGCGTAATGGAATTGAGCAGCTTAAACTGACTTTAGAATAAGGGCCAGAATCAAGGCAGCTTTTCTTATCTTATCCTAAATCTGCTTTTATTTTCAGCAAAATCTTAAGTCAGCTTTATCGAGTTGATTATTGACACGTACCTCAAAATCGATTTTATAAAAGGGAATTCGTACTGGGTCCAGTGATATTCGAACTAAAGCAAAGTAATTAATTAAGTCATCGAATGAGACGAATTTTAGTGAGAGGCTATTAAGATTTATTTTTTTAAATATAATGTTATTTTATTTATATCAGGGTATCATTCCGGAATCAAAACCGCATGTTTAACAATTAGAATGCAAAATCGGAATCCAAAATTTTTTTTGTTTCGGTTTGACACCCTGCTTTCAATGAAATATACAAAAAATAGCACTGACTTAATGCAATGCCGATAAATTAAACAATTTTTAGAAACAAATACTAAAAAGTAAATATATAAACTGAAAAATCATTTTATGTTCACATATTGTTTTTTTTTTTAACACATATTGGGAAGCCACAGTTAAGCTGCCCCTTACCAGATTCTGCTTCAACTGGCTTTACCCAATTTGCAATCGTATTACGGATAGATACTCCGAGTTACGTATTTTGAAACACACACCATTCTGCAATTTGCAAGATTTTATATATGAAAATTAAAATCACCAACATTTCCTTATTACATAATATCGGCTGCATCAATATATATTTCTATGGTTCGAATTTGTAGTAATCGAATTTGCAGCTGTTTTAAGACTGGGAAATGCTGAAAAAACTTAAAACACATGAATAATATCATAATCATAAATTTTATTATACTTCTTTGTCATGAGTTGTTAACATTTTTCAAACTAAACCGAGAGGTATAAATGCCATTAACAAAGACTGCATCACAAATTAGGGCTATGCTTCTTTTAAATAGGCTCGCGATGGAATTGATTAAGTTAATCGAGTATTCCGGCGCCACGTTCCCCATGCGATGTCGGGCTGGGCGCACGGCTGGTGGCCGGACTGCTGCCTGGCGGAGTGTCATCCGGACTGCGCCCAAGCGGTACCAGCAGTGGACCCATGGGTCTACGTGCCCGAGGAGCGCCGCGTGATCCTCGGCTAACTGGCATCGATGTCTTCGAGCGTGGACGTCCTGGTCCGCGTTTGGCCAACGAGGCGGGTGGGGTGCCCATTGTGCTCGGATATGGTTCTGCAAAGATACATTTTATGAGCGGTATTTGAAATGATTTTACGACGTGGTGGCTTTAAATAATCGTAATTAATGCGCGTTTCGCTGGCGTATGCCTTACTACATCCTACAAAATGGAAATGGCAACATTGTCGCTAATGCTCCGGTCACTTGCGCCGACACGTTTTGGGCACGTCCTGCTGCCTCATCTGCATTTTTAATTACAATGTTGCATACTTTTGGGAGCGTACATTGCGGTTTTTTTAATTGCCAGCCAAGCCCAAGCCCATCTCGATAACAATGCCCTTATACAGCTTACTCAATGGCAGTTATGCAACTCTATCGTAAAATACCCTATTAGCAGGTTTACAAATTGGTATCTACTGGCATTCATTCATTAAATTAATTGTTTTACTATTATTTTAATTTTTAATCTAAAATTAATCGTTGCACTTAATATATTTCTCATATTTCTATTCATTTATATTTATTATATTAATTTCTGAATCGATTGATGTGAACATAGGCAGGATAATACATAATTGGTACAGAGCAGCTTGTAGTCGATCAATCACTTTTTCCTGTTGTATTTGCTTTTGTGATTATGACTCTATTTAGCAGAGAGGTTTATTTCCGTCACGTGTTGTCTGGCGCTGCCCGCAGCATACGCGTTCTCCCCTTACCAGCCGGCACCGGCGCACACACATTCACAAACGTGTACACACACCATCATTTCGGCTGCGAGTCTGAGCATTTAAGCCGATTTACTCAATTATCATTTGTCGTGCAAATTTGAAAAAAAAATTCGAATTGGAGTTGCACAAATTTGTTGGCGAATTTTCATTGAATTTGCCTGCTGGTTGCATTAATTTTTAGTCTTTAAGAGTGAGCAGCTGTTTGCATAATTTAAAAGCGGCGCGCTGCTAATTAGTACTTGGGAAAATCAATACAACTGTGTGGAAATTATTATTAATTTACTAAACGATTGAAACGTGCCTGAGCAAATATCTAAAGCATTACAATTTCGCTAATAGAATTGTATTCGATAGATTTAAATGTGGAAAACATCGAAACAAACAAAAATTTTCTGGGCGTTCGTTAATTGAATTTCTTACGTTTCAGATATATCATCCAAACAACGAATAATTATTTTTTATTTAAAAAAAGATGCTTTCAATCTACGTTGGCAAGATTTCCAAATGCACACCTACTCAAGCGGAGGGCTTCAATAAAAGGCACTTAGGAAGTACTTTAGAATGCCGCCAAGCAGACGATAAAACACTATTAAGCCGGGGCTGTTTCTGATTCAGTTTCTGTTTGTACACCAGCAATAATGCAGCCAGATGCAAATCTTTGAACAAATATTTGGCCTGACTGCGTGAAGAAGGGGAGAGCACATTAAAGGGGAGCAGTAAATGCCAATTAATCTGATGATATAATGAAAGTGGTTTGTGCTGCGCTAAAATTGTCACGTACTACAAGTGAAGTTACCCCGCCCCACACACACACACACACCAGGAAAATGAGGGCAGCCAAAAATGAAAAAGGGGGCAGCGACCACAAACTGCCACTCAAGTGTGCCCAATTGTAGCCAGAGATGAGTATGTTAAAAGGCAGCGTGAATGTGAAACGTAAACGTGATTATGTCGGCGATTAGCGACAAGTGACACACAAGTGCCAGGCAGAAAGGCAAAGGGGTAGGAAAAAGCCGATAAACAAAACAGATGCTGGCTGCACTTACCTTCCTCGTGCGGAGGCACGGACGGGCCACTTTCAGCCTCGCCACTGACTGCTTCGTGCTGCGGTAGTGCTGGTGTGGTCGTTCCACCAACCGCCAAAGATGTCGGCGTCGGCACGCGCTGCAGCGATCCATGGCCACCACCGCGTCTTGTGCTGCCACGTGGTCGTCCTCGTCGTGCACCACGTATATGGTGACGCCGCCGCACCGAAGGAATACTATCAAAATCGGCCAGGAAGTCTGCAAGAAATGAATAATGTGTTTTGATTTATTAATTGGGGTATTTTTACTCTGCAAATACCAGATCCAGAAATTGTATATTCGTCTGGAGTTTTTCGAGTTTCAAAAACACTGATTTGGGGTGTGTTTCAGAGTTAATAATTCTCGTCGCCGTTTCAGTGTCAATTATTGTAAGCAATAAGGTTCTTTTCACCTGCTTTTTCTGTTATTTGACAGGTAGGACATGCATCAGTAGTTAACATTCGATTGCAACATTCTTTATTGATGGTTTACATTTTTTTTTGTCGGTTTCCAAAAATTACCAGTCAAACAAACAAAGCACACAGTAAACACAACCAAATAAGAAAAACTAATGCCTTATTTCTGAAATGTTGATAAATCTGCAAAATTCGGCGACAGTAATTATTTATATTAATTTTGTATAATTATGCTATAATTTTCCAGGGCTAGTTGTGCAGAAACTTTTATGGGTGTTTATTAAGTATTTGACATTAGTAACCGATATATTAACATTTTTAAGCTGTAGCAGTTTAAAAATAATTCTAATTAAAGAAACTATTCAATATTGTGAGATAAATTCATGTATTTGTATCATAGTGCCATTGAACTAATTGGCAAAAATGTGTTAACGTGATTATGTTAAAGTGTGGTTTTTTTTAAATAATATCTAAATATTGGAAAAAATCTTAAAATTAGAAAAAAAAAATTTTAAATCTTAAAATTGTAATGTGTGAGCTCTGTGGTGTACCCATTTATAAAAACACCCTGGAAATTACATGTTTTTTCAAAATTTTGGAGAAATGTGTCCACGAATTATAAAAAGGGAAAACCTTAGTTTTTAGGAAGACACAATCCGTTTCAGAAATTTTCTTTCTGTACAATGAAGTGAGCTACCCTTTTCTGAAAGGTATGAGGATATGTTTCTGAGTTCAGCTTTATCAAAAAAAGTGAAATTTTGATTTCTTTGTAATGAAAACACATTGGTGCTTATTTTGCCATTATGTCCGCAAGCTACTTAGAGGATTAGGTAACTTTAGTAAAAATAATCTAAATATTAATCTAAATTTTAACGCTCAGTGATTGACATTCAGTCATCACTTTCTCATCCCCAATCACCCACACACTGCACTGCAACTGAAAAGCAAGCTGCAATGCAATGTGTGTCATGACCATATTTGAACTTACGTGATACATTTTCTAGGCGAAACACAATGGCAAATTCAAGCCAAGAAACAAGTCGAAACTGTGTGTCGAAACTCCAGCACCAGGGTTCAAGCACAACAATGTGTGCATATTTTATTTGTCTATTGCAGCTTAAGGAGGTTCGAAGGTTTTTTTTTGTGTTTGGTATTTCTCCCTTCTGCTTGCTTAACTTGAAGTTAACTGTAAATTGCATAAATAAAACAAACTCCACTAGAATACAAGAGACGGGCTTCAGAAAGCAACTCTAACTAACAACTGATGGCAACAATGTCACTGTTGACTCTGCTGTTGTTACTCTGGTTGTTAATGTTGTTGTTGTTTTTGTCGTTGTTGTTGCAATGGCGACATTGCCTGGCGCTTACTAGTTTGGTATGCACCGCAAGTGCAGCAACATCATCGCATTCACAATCCCAATCAACATCATCATCGTCGTCTCGTCTGGTCTGGTCTGACCTGGCCTGGTCTCTGGCAAATCATCATCGACATAGTCTCGTCAGTCGAGTGATCATCATAATCATCATGGGATACAGGCAACAACAAACAACAAACAATTGAAGCCGCTACTCGGTTGGCCCCTTTGTGGCATTGTCAACAACTTTGGCAGGCAACTTAAAGCAATTTTTAATGAGACTTCAGCTCGATTCTAGCCCATCGCTTCAACTCTTGTTACAGTTGCGCCCAAAATCGAGAACGAGTGCCAAATTATTGAATCGCCTGTCTGTTTTGTCTGCTGCCATAAGTTTTATCAATAATATTCAATCCAAGGCAATCCTTCGCCAAACTCAACCCATTCATTGGTAATATTATTTTGGGCAATTTGTTATTTTGATTTCTGTAGCTGTTGCTTTTGCTTTACCCATTTATTTCGGTCAAATATTACGTTGCGACGCTTCTCGGCATTGCAGGCTGAACGTAAAGTTGTCTAAAGTTCGCTTTTTAGCATATTTCATTCAGTCATTTTAGCTACCGACTTGGCGCTGGGGAACGCTGTTAAACATAAAATCAATCAGAATGTAGATTTTCCGGGTTTCGCTATTATCGATGTATAGCGATTTCCCTTATCATTATCATTTATGAGAAACCGGAGATATAACATCAACACCTAAGTTCATTGCATTCTTACTTGTTTCTTCACGATTTATTTGCTAATTTAATTATTCGAGTCCGTGAATAAAATTGTCGACTAGTTAGCACATATTAAATGCACGATCAATACACTTAAGAACATTGTTATTTTATGCGGTGCATTACCGATTTTAAATGTATATATTTAAAGTCAACTAAAATAAATTATAAATATTTTTCGGATGCAAACGCAAACGTTTAAAATATGAATAAATATTTTTTAAGGTTAAAATTGCAGTTAACAATTATGCAAATCCAAATGAGTAAACTTAAATTCATAATTGTCTAAGGAGTTGCTGTATAGGTGAGCAGAATCATCGCGTATTATTCAATGTTATTTTCTTATAATATTAATAAGCATATTCGTGTTTGTTTATTAGTTATTATGCAATTGTTGTTGCGAAATTGCTTTACGAAACGTGGTGCCCTCAAATTGTGCAATACCAGTGCGGGTAGAAGGCAACTCAAGATACCTGGACTTGAACAACTTTAAGATGCAGGCACATTGATGCACACACACACAGACACGAACCACACATTTCTTTATCTTCGTATAGGGAACTTGGAGCGCAAGGAACGGCGCGCATAATCGGATTTTACAAATCATTCATTCAATTATCTAATTGATTTGACTGATGATCATTTCTGAACCTTGATCCTAGCCCGGCCAGCTAAAGTCAATGTGACGCATGTTTGTTACGCTTGATAAGCAGCAATTTGGAGCTGGCAGCGAGTCGACGCAGAGGGTAATGGAGGAGGAGCGGAGGTTCTGGAGGCACACTGCCATTCTTTGCGGCAGCTCACCTTTGACTGTGAGACTCTAATGCGCCTGCCATGACTAAGTGCATCTTGGTCTTGGCCAGATTTAGGCGCTTGAGATTACTTTTGTAACTGACTTCGACTATGAATGTGTCTGATGCTGTTGCTGTAGCTGCAGCTACCGTATAAGCCGTTAAAGATATAAATTGCAATTTTTTAGCGACTTTGCTCAGCCAGCTGGCAAATTGCAAATTGTAAAACCGAAAATGTAAATATATATGTATATAAGAGAGCTATTCTTGAAAGCATGTGGCACTGGTGCTTGTTAAAAATACTCTATGCAAGTCTAAGGCTACATTAAATTTATTCTGCCCATTCACAAGTAGAAATACTCAAACACCGGTCTGGACACTGGCTTGGAGAGATAAATCAAACGAATTTGATGCAATCGCCAGCCACGGGGCGTAAACTTTTTGCGCTTCGGAGGTGGCACTTCCAGTGGTCCAGGAACCCTGGCTGGTATTGTACAATGCGGCGGATTTGGCGGCATTATGTGCGGCCTGGCCAAGCTGAGGATGCGGGCCGTGGGGCGTGCGGTGAGTGCGGATGGGCGTACAGGAAAACGCAGAGTGGCCCAGAAATCATCTTCGACTTCCTTGTTGGCAAAACAACACGGGAAGAAAGGTCCTGGAAAGGGTCGACCCTTATCGTGGCGTGCTGGCTTGCCCCAAACAATTACCGGTGAGTAGGCGTAAAATGGACGTTCGTGCTCGTGCTTCAGAGTCATTTTACGTTCCAATGGCTTTGATAGTACCTCCATTTTCTCTATCAAATCCTCCATTGATATTTTGCGCTTCGGACGTCCGCAGGGCAAGTATTTTGACTTACAGGGTAATGGATCTGCGGGTACCACCTTAAGTTCCTTAGGCATTGCGTTGTTCATAGCCCACTGAAAGAATTTTTTCCAATCCTTTTTTTTCATGGGTCCTGGCTTCTGCCAACGCGTTATTTCGGGTTCTGCTTTCTGTATGCAGCGCCGTTTGGGTTGCGCATTGCGCTCGCACCACTCAACCCACGATGGTAACGGTTTTTCGCCTTCCTCCATGTTAGCCTTCTTAACATCACCAGCCCCGTCCTCGCCATCGTCGAAGTCCATTTTTGCAAAAAGAAACTTTCAAAATAATATTGTCTGTGGGAAACTTGAAATTTTGTATTAGAATTTTTTTTTTTTTTTGTTAGTTAGCTTTTAAGCATATGTTTTTTCCCCCAGTCTTATGCAAGGAACAGAAAACTCTAAAAACAATCAGCACAAGGCATGCTATCGTACTATGAACACTTTAAAAACAACTTTTATTTTCAGATAACAAACTAATCATCGACTACTGGCATTCTTGGATTGCGAAAAATCCACCAAACATATCGAACAGACTTATACAGTATTTGTCTTCGATATTACTTCTTTAGTACAAATAACGCATATACTTTGCGATTGGGAATCTCTGCGCTGTTGTCTCAGATTAAGTTCGAGCAAAATTTTAACAATTGTATATTACTATTTTAATTTTTCGATACAAATAAAGTACTGTGCCTCCATTATTTCTGTTAAAAGATTTTTTCCGGTTTAAGTAAACATTTGCAGCATCGAATATATAATGATTCAATGGATAGAAATTAGATGGCACAATGATACATTTCATCGTTACCACTAATTTATTTTCATTGATCCAAGTACTAGGCAGCCACACAATTGGCATGTATGTGACTTGTTCAGGACCCGGGAAATCGGCTTAGATAGAAACTGGAGGCGAAGCAGATGCTTACGCCATTGTCTTGAAGTCATCTTTCGGCGCATGGGCGGTTTCTCATCTCTTCTCATAATTGGGCAGAAGCGCGGCCGGGCTAACTCCATAACTTTTCTGGAAGGTTTGAATTTAAGTGCGTTTTTGGAAACAGGGAATCGAATGTTTGTCCAAAAATCAACCTCTAATTCTTTGTGCTGAAAACAGCACGGCACTTTGTGCTTTTTAGTGGGCCTCCCAGGCTCTGGTTGCGGTGGTGGTCTCCTGCTAAGCTGCGGCCGATAGGCAAGCTCCTTTTGAGGTGGCGCAATATACTTGCCACGTTGTCGTGTTGGTCGACTCAGCCTTCTTAGATGTTCCACCATTTCATGCCTCTTTTCCCTTTCATCGTGCAATTTGCTTGCGACATGCATGAAAAACAACGGTGACTTTGAATCGATTGGGTGAGTCGGGAGCGGATTCTCTTTTGATTTTCTTTTGGGTTTCGCTTTAACAGCGGCCCATGTGTAGAATTTCATCCACTGTTCCCGATTCATTGGTCCAGACTTTTGCCATCGCGTCGGCGGCTCGGGTATGCTAGCCGCCATGAACGTGGACTTTGGCTTCGCATTGCGTTCCGCCCATTCTTCCCAACATGCCCATCTGCTTTTCATAATGCTCTACAAATTATTTTTGGCGTAGTTGGCCGAAATTTTGTCAAAATAAATTCACAATATATATACACAAATTTGTTTTTCTAATTTTTTTGTCTGCATTTTGTGAAATGTTCCAATAAACAATTTTATCCAAATGATTGTAAATTATATTTAGTTATAGCTGAAGCAAAAGATGCATGGTTAGCTACATTCCAACCTTATAGTAAGTAAAGAAGTGAGTTGTAAACAGCAGTAAAATAGTAAAACGAACGGCAATTAAGTGAAACTAAATTTCTCGAAGTCTTGTGTTTTTTATCTCCGCTCAGTTCGGAATATTTTGTTTGTAGTTGTTTTTGGGCCGTTGCACAAGTACTTCTTTTTATAGCTCAAGAAAGCCAGAAGACCAGCTGCTACTTCGTATCGAGGGTTGTATCATTAAGCAAATGTAGCGTAAAATTGCTTTTGTTTCCGACGCCAGAGCCTATCGATGGCATATGTGGTGTCGATTTCACACATGTTATGAGCACTCTGCGGTCGAGTACGAGTTAGGACCGCACTCAGATTGATGACTTTCAACTTGGGCGAGTTTGTCCTTAGAGGAACAGTTCCGGCTTTATGCGAACGCACAGGAAATGTCCCCGATCGAACGAAAAGAAAGAAAAAAAACGAAACAGTCTCGTGAATTATTAAAATTCTTCAGGCTAACACCACGAAAGCAAAAGCAAGAGCCAAAACAAACAAGAAATACAGACAAAAATCGTGGTTTGACCAGGTTAGAAACTGGCGACAACAAATCATGACAACGGTAACCAACAAACGACAATAACCACGACGACGACGACGACGACGACGACGATGGCGATGGCGATGGTGATGGTGGCGGCGACGGCTATGGCGACGACGATGCACATCATCAAATGCAACACGCGGCAGCATGGATGATAATGAAGATGGGCGACAATGCCAACTGGCCGCAGCAAGACGGCCAGGTAAACAAACATACGACTAACAACAACAACAACGACAACAACTGCAAGAACGTTAGAAAGGTACTCGCACAAGACACACAAGGCAAAAAGTGCGATCGATTGCAATGCGAACCGAATTTCAATTGGGCATCGAGAGACCATAAGGCATAGAAGACCATAGAAGACCAACATACAACGGCAGAAGCTTTCGTAATGGATGGCCATGGCATTCGGGAAATACTTACAGCTGCTATTGATGATAAAACAGCACCAAGTACGAACACTACCCGTGCCAGTGCCAGACCAGTTCGAGCAGCGATCACTTGCCAAGCATTCAGTCGGACAAAGACTACAAAAGGAATTGGGTTATGACCTCGAATGTGTGTCGCCAACATCGATTGACGCTGCAATGCGATGGGATGCTCCTCCGATGCGGTCGGGAGTGCGTGATTGAGCCGTTTACATTGTGCATTAAAGTGGGTGAATATGGGACATACGGGACTAATGTTAATTTTCCATTCCGGCAAATAAATGAAAAGACGAGCAAATAATTTAAAATATTTCAAAGACTCTGCCAAAAGTCTTCCCAAGCGCTCAAGGTCTAGATATCCATTTTTATGCACCATTTCAACGTAAGTTTCATGAGATCTGAATTCACCAGGTTTATAACTTCGGATGATGGTTTCTTTAATACCTTGCATAATTTTGCCCAGGACATAAAAAATAAAAAAGGAGATTGAAATCTGAGATGCAGTTTTTTTTTTTATTATTAATTGAATCCTTTGCTTGCTACAGGATCTTTAATTTTTATGTCGTGTCAGTCTGTTGTTGTCTTATGATTTTCATTAACTCTTTTTTAATAACATTAATATTCACTATTAATTTAACTCAAGATTTTAATATTTACTCATTAATAAATTGAGTTATTGACAAAAATAAAATAATAATCTAGTCTGATATTTGCCAAATGTCTCCAGTTATTGTTTTTGCTATGTAGTTGAACAATGTTCACTCTAACTTAGAATGACGATATATAGAATAACATAAGCAAACATAATCAAGAACAAATAGAATATAACGTTTATTGGCCAGCCAAAGTAGCCGTTACGATGCACCCGAAAAAACACAAATTAAAATTACGTTTTAAAAAATATTTGCATATATGATTGGTATGAAATGACTGAGATTAGGTTGTAATAAATGTGTAGTTCAATATGTAATAATAGTTCATTATATAATAATAATACTGAGCCCCTATGCCGACTCTAAATGGTAGAAGTCATTTGGAGCAGCTACGATTCAACACAAATTTTAAGCAGAAGTCAAATATTTTTAGCTTGAATGTACACTGGGTTACACTTATTGTCTTGTGTGTTTTGAACATTTTATATATATTTAGATGTCACTGTGTGACACATTTTTCATTTTGCATTTTGCAGCTTAAACAAATCGACAATAGATTATCTCTTGCTTAAACCAACTGTCAATAAATGAGCACTAAGTAAAATACATTACCTTATGATTTCAGCTAAATTATAAAATTCTCGCATTTAAATTAAATAGAGTCGAATATTCACAGCCTGGAAATACCAAAATTAAATTCTTTTAATTTGCGCTGGGAATTTAATTATTTTATTTTTTTTAGCAAGGCATTTCGTTGGAATACTTCACATATAAATATGATTAGCCAATTTAAGTCAAAACCACTTTAATTATAAAGTTTTAAATCAAACAGACAAGTAGCAATAGCGACTGCCAATCCGAGCGGTCATCCATCTGCGATACACATTGTCAGATATTCATATAAACGAGTCTTTGGCAGTACGGTCTGGGTGCTGGCCGGGCACGTACTTGCTCTCGGCGCTATGGGGCCAATAAGGTGTAAATTTATGCGCCAGCGCCAGTTAAGAGAATCAGTCAACAACAATGCAACAATAACAACACAGACCTCGGCCAACAACCATTAGCAAACAAGCCTATGCAATTTATTGTTAATTCTTATAAAAGCTCAACAAAACGCACATTTTTCGTATGCCTTGTGATTGACATTTTTTTGTTGATTTTGTTTTGTTGTATACTTTTTATCTTCACGTGCAATCGAAGCGCATTTTGTAATTATTTGTAAGCTGTGTGAATTTTTGTGGCCAATCAGCGTTTTTGTTCGCAGTTTTGATTTGCTGCCAAGATTTCAACGTAATTGTATCTCATGGCTAACGTGTATTCTATGAGATTTTTTTTTTCGTTATTGCTGCTTATGCTGTTGTTGCTGTCGTCATGTTCTTTGGGAGTTTTGCACCTTGTTTACAACTGTTTGTTTAATTATTTATATGTATCACAAGCAACACTGACAAAGTGGACAAGGATCTGTGAACAATCTAATGAATAATGAATACTGACTGTGCCACATTTTTCGATTGGGCGTTGCACATTTACCAAAGTATCTGGATTCGCCGTTCAAAAATGTCTCTAATTAGCGCGTTGAGAAAGTAACTTGCAAACTTGGATCAAATGCATTTGGCACGCTTCCATTTGAAAACGAAATGAACTAAAATGAAATCAATTAAAAAATTGTTTCCCCGGCTTTATTACACAATGGAAACATTCAGTGGTATTGCAATTTGAATGCCTTGCACGCTTTGGCCACTGCCAACTACCTGCTAAGTACCTAACCAACCGACCGGATGATTTGTGGACTGCGTCCAGTATGTGAAAATTAACCCACATTTCTAGCGCCGTTGCTGGGGAAATGGGAAAAATTGTTTACAACCAACAACAGCAAAAGGCGCAAAAATGCAGCGAAGATGCGAGAAACAGAATTGTAAAAAAATCCTGTTGCATAAAATTAAATGTGCTAAAATATGCCATCGACAGAGGAAAACGAAATGTTGTTATGGACAGCATCAAGTGTTTGCTGTGGAATGCAGTTCAGTAAACCATAGTTTTAAGTAGTATCGAGTGCGTGCGGCACGCGTAGTTGAATTAACTCAAGTCTAGGGTTGAGCACAAACATGAAATGAAGGCCAATGAAGTAGGTTTACTGTAATAACAGAGGCAACAAATTTAAATTGAATACATTTAAGTTAAATAACTCTTTAAATCTGTTTGTATTCACAGAAAAATACAAAAAGTAAAAAATAAATTAAAAATAAAATGTAATATTTAAATATAAATTTAAAAAAAAAACAAATAAATTCAATTTTAAGGGGATGAGTAAGATAAGATTCATGAAAAGAATAATTAGTGGTACAACGGAATGGTCTAGAGGGAAGGTCTATTTATGTACGGAGGTAATACATGGCGGAAATAGATACGAAGAGCAAATGGTAAGAATTTCTTTTGCTCAGATTCAAATCAGCTTCGTGGAATCGGATATTGTATAGACCACACACATGATCCACAACTTGATGAACATGAGAAGTATAGAGCACAGTAGAATAAATATAAATCAAACCATAAGAGTTTTCCAACTATGTCCACTTTAAAAAAATGTTCATCAATTAAAAACGTACAATAAAGCTAAAAATCAATGTTCTGTAAAGGATGGATGGATATAAAAATTTACAATAAATTGCCGCCTCCGAGATTAGTTAACATTTCTAATTACAGACAAAGGAAAAAAGGATCTTTACAATCGTTGTTTGAATATTTCAAATCATTATTTATTGCTTATACTTTTAATGTGAGCTCTTTAACCATAAAAAGCTCGTTTCCAATTTTGCCTCTCATTCATGACAATTTCTCATTATGGCTGGCCTATAACCAGCAAATAAATGTCTAAAGACAACAAAAAAAATCTGAAAACTGCAATGGTAGCCACAATTTATGTAGGCACAACACGTGAACCAATGATTAAATTAGATGTTTTCATTTGCCAAGCCCTGCAAAGCTACAAGCAAAAACCAAAGAAATGGCATATAAAAAATATTTATGAGCGCCTGGGTTTTTGTGGCATTTTAATGCATAAGCCAAGCAAACTAGTTACAGCCAAATCAATAAGCCGAAAAACATTGCAAACTGTGCGACTGAGTAACTGACTAACTGACTAACTGCCTAACTGGCTGACAAGCGAGCCGCAGCATTGGGGAACAAATCAACTGACAGCAACAATTTCCAGGCAACGAATGATATTAAATTGGGTTGCGTACGTGGCTGGCAAATGCTTAACAAAAACGGTGGTCAATACAAATGAATACTTTATCAACGACAGTCAGTTAAAAATACTGAAACAGTCAACCAAAATGCATAAGTCGATACTGTTCAAATAGAAGACATCCTTTATTTTAAATCACAAACCATTTTTCAAATATTTATTTTTAATTCAATATAAGTTATTGCTGCAATTGAGTTTGAAATATATATAAAATGGAATAATGACAAGAATTCTGACAATAATATATACTTTTTTAATTTTATATTTGTTAGCCTTTTGAGTATTTTTTCAAATGTGAAATGAACCAAGGAAATATCGAAAACCTATATTTCTTACCAAATTTCGTTTTTTATCTATGTTCTGTAGTATCAAGGAAGATCTTGGGTACATCGATTCAATTAATGACGCTTATTAAAAGTCTATATAATATATAACACACAAATATACTCTTCAGTCTGGTTTATTTATGTCTATATTTGCACAAGTTCACCATACAATTTTAAGGGGTACAGGGTATAGCAGCAGAGACGATGGCTACATAGTAAAATTAGTTGCGTTTGGCACAGAAACTCCGGAAATTGAATTGGAAACCCATCTGCGAGGCAGCTAGCCACGCTAGTAGTTAGGCAGGCCAGGCAAATGGCCAAGTTAGCATTTACAGGTTACAGTTGGTATGTAGTAGTTTTTGTTGTTGTCGGGCCGATTTGACTTTAACAACAAGTCGAATCAGTTGACGTTGCACTTGTCGCGATTGAACATCAGTTTGTTTTTTATTTCGCTGTGTTGCCTACTTTTCAACGTCTTGTACTTTCGATTGGTTAATTGTTAAACAAATTAAGCAACAGTTTTTCGAATGCAAATCGAATGCATGCCTTGTCTGGGGCTGCCTATAACAAGTTGCAATCACTGATTGCTGGTGCACATCCCACATGTAATTTGCAACTCATAAAAACAAACAGGCCAAGTTGCTTAGCCCAACTTGTTTAGCGGGCCACAGACCACATTCTGCGACGCATATGTCTCGCTTTATGCGCATCGCCAATCGCCGCCTTAGCTTGTGATTGCCAAATAATTTGAATTATTAATAATAAAGTGATTGGAATATGTTAAGAATTTGAGCTTATAATGCACGCTTTATTTACTCGAGGCCGTTTAATGTATCATTTTAGTTGGTAGTTTCTGCTTTCGGCCAAAGAGTTAAAAAAAAACAAGTAAGTCTGGTCTAGTCGAAACAGCTCGACTAGAAGATACCCTACGCTCCGCTGATACCGATACGATAATAAATAAATTTGTACTCTCGCTTCGATTATCATTGTCTCCATTTCATACGGAATACCTTTTGGTTCAAAACTTGTGTTTTTTATCCGATCTTGATAAAAGTCAACGTACATTAATATTAATTATAAATCTATTTCTTTAAAACTTGCGTTTTTACAGCTTCCAAAAGTCGGTACGCCCGATTAACAGGAGGAGTTATCAATTAAAAAAAATTAACTTGCAATGTGCGTTGTATACGATAACTAATATCCTAAATTTAACCAGTTCTTTGTTCATATATACGGACAGATGGACGAACGGATAGACAGATCGACTCGGCTTTTAACACTGGTCTGTTTGTTATATACTTTTGAATAAACCATTCAGGGTAAAATATGATGGATGAAGATAAACAAAAATCATTAAGAATTTTAACTCGTATAGGTACTTACTCATTGACTCTCTTGCTGGACTATCTCCATCCACCACTAATGCCTCGTTATCGGAATCGTTAGCAGGCTGGAAGTGTTGCCGCACACTTGTCGCACCCGGCACATAAGTCTCTTGGCTGTGTATTTGGTTGTTGCTTTCTGTGCCACCACTGGACGTGGAGGAGGCAATGCCCAATTCAATGCAGTCCTCTTCCACCTCCTGTTTCATGCGTTTGGCAACTGGGCCGCAACTGACTCCGTCATCTTCAGTTGCCTTTATCGTTATGCCACCAAAATTAGCCTCCTAAGACAAATACAATAAAAATTAGTATAATTGCTAAAGTAACTATAAAAACAATTAGCATATTTATTAGCAACGGAAGTAAGATAACAAAAAGTATCGCGTGGCTATCTATTTGTTTAGGTGCGGTCTACCCTAACTAACTGGTCCGAAAAATGTTTAATTTATAATTTATAACAATCGCCGTTCTTCTGTTCTTATTCTTGTTCGTCTTGTTGCCGTTGTGTAATAGCCATAATATAATTCGTACCAAACAGAGATTTGAGTTATTGCTGAGCGTCGGCGGGTCGGTCAGCTCCTAAGTGGGTCGCTTTTAAAGTTTTGACTCTGTTCGGCCTGGGATACTACAGGGCCCGGCTCGGCTCGGGTAAATGTAAAGAGATTTGCATAAAATTCGCACAGATTTCACTGGTAATTATCAAGATAGGCAACACAGTAGCAGATTTTACTAAAGGTGATTTGGATACAAAAGAAAATGGAATATGGGGTGTCTTATAATCATTTATTGGGTGGGTTATACAATATCCGGTACGTACATCAGATCTAAAAGATTAACAAAAAGATATTAAATGCAAGATTATTTTGAAGCATTCATTCAATTTCTCTTTTCCACGCTGTTTCATAAAGAGGTCGCATGCAGTCTATGATAACCTACTTGAACCAATGGAGCATACTACTCTACGTACTAACCAAAACTACTTTGGCAATTTAACAAATAACTGTGACACCAAATGACTGTAATCAGTTTCAAACGAACCGTTTTAATGAAGAGCCAACTTGGACTGAACGAAAAAATATGAGCAATGACACCTAACCTCAAACTTGAGCGTACTAAGTGGATGAATTTGAAACTTGAGCTTCCAATTGACAGCCAGACGATGTAGGGAAAAAAGATGGCTGCGTGCCACTAAAATACTCATATGCCATGGTGGTATATGAACTTGAGTGCAGGTCGCTCCCCTCCATCCGAACCGAAGCGCAGAGAGTCTGACAAGGTGAGGGAGAGACCTATGAGTAGAACTAACCAAAAACGGAGAGAAATAAAAAGACAAAGAGGCAACAGACCATAATCAGTGTTCCATTGAACGCACAAAATCATTTAGCGAAACCGAAACGGAAAGAGCCGACAAGAGCCAGCAAACGCAAGCTGCACCCCACGAGCCCATAAGCCCACAAGCCCACAAGCCTACAAGGCAGCAGGCACCAGGCACTTGAAACTGTTTTCCAAGACATGGACAGAAGCAGAAGACACAACCAAGTTCGCTAAGGTAAAGTGTTTGCTTTATTTGTACGTACGTATGGAGACGTAGGGTAGACAACTCTTGGATGAATGAATATAGGCAAGAAATAGCAACAACAGTAGATCCAGCTCGAATATGCTCAAAGCTGGCAGCAAGTTCAAAGCACGCTACGTAACAGACCAAGAGAAACTCGACGATGAGTTGAGTTTTGTAGCAAATTGAATTGTCGTTGCTGTATTTGTAGTTGTTTTTGTTGTTGATGTTGTTGCATGAATCACGTGACCATGACCACCTAGCAGTGCCCAAGTAAGAACAACAAAAGAGTCAGACTTGAAGTCTTATCCCCTGCCACAGCCGCAGTATCTGAGACTGCAGCTGTACCTGTATATGACCAAGCTGCAATTTGAACTTCACTTAAAAGATCATTTACTTTCATTGAGAGACTGCGGAACTTGTCGCTTCATGTAACGAGTGCAAACTTGGTCTAATAACTGCCCATTAGCAGCCAGTCGGATCATGCGTATAGAAGCAACTTTTTGGTACACAATTTAAGGGTTAGATAAAAAGGCACATTTTGCCTCAAGTCTCTGGATTTACATAGCTCTTCTCTTTTCCCGTTACTTCAACAATAAGTGGCATTTTGCTTTTTTGTCGTGTACTTACCTTATTTTGCTTGCGTCGCTTACGTTCATTTGAAGTTGCAGCTGGCGCTGATGTGGTTGCTGTTGCTTTTGTTGTCAGAATGGGGGAGGAGGAGGAGTCGATCTCCTCTTTCACCTGCAGATTGGCTTCCTGTCGATCTGTTTACAAACAAATTCAAACTTATTAATTATTAAATTATTAAAAAATATATTGCTCATTTTACTTAGAAATTTTTTAAAACATTTCTCCTAAAATGACTTCAAAAATTATTTAAATTTACAGAACTTTTAAGTATTCAATATTTTGATACATGCTGATATGGAAGTCAAACGCATATTCTCAAAAATCTTAATAAATTAACTATATACATGAATGTATGCACTATGGTTATTTGCGTTTTTATAAGAATTAAGTTTTATTTGTTTAAGAAGTACATAGTCAACGTATTTGGTTAAAAATTCTGAATTCGGTAAACTGAATTAAATTTATCACCTCATCTAATCTATCTAATCACAAACAACTTACATTTCATTTCAATTTCTTCATCGTCCAATAGCAATGAAACGACTTCTTTGGGCTTGAGTGTGTCGGGCTTGAAATTGCCGCCACTTATAACCATGCGTTGTATCTGAAAAAACATATGCGTGAAAATGTCGAAAATATTGAAAGAGCAGCGCTTCAGGAAATGAAATGAAACACGTAGAAGGGAATAGCGCCTGGGGCTGAGCATAGATTTACTTAGCTTCCGTTCTGACGGCCTTAGTACTTTAATATGATAATGAGGAGTTGGGCAATTAAACTAATAAATGCACAGGGCTCAGAAAAATTGAATGAGTGTTTTTATAAAGAACTTAAAGGCGTAACCGAAATGTCGCCTAACCAATTGTATAATTAATTTCCGGTTTCGTTTTACCCTTGTCTTTATATCTGCCCCAAACAATGCACGTCGTGCACAAGTGTTTCATGTGTGCGGCTCGTATTTCATTCGGCACTTCGAAAAAGGCGCAACAATGCGCCAGGCAACTACAGCTCAGGCATGGGGAAGTCGACGCACGTGTCTAACATAAGGCAGTAGAAAGCAAAAACACAACAAACAAGCGACTTTTTTTGATCGGTTTGCTGAATAGAGTCTTGCGGTTTCCTGGCCCCGAGTAGTTTTTTACCTCGCTCTTTTCACGTGCCCGCTGCAGAATTCGCTCCTCGATAGTACCCTTGCAGATGAGACGGTAGACTGTCACCTGTTTGGTCTGGCCCAGACGATGAGCCCGATCCATGGCCTGCTGGTCAACGGTGGGATTCCAGTCCGAATCGTAGAAGATGACCTGCAAGCAGAAATGTAAGATGATTTAGAACTGGTATATTAAACCTTGAATAAACATCCGTTTACTAGCATATAATCAAATATCTCTTAGCCCACTCAAATAGCAATTGAAATGAATATGTAAATGAGCATTCGACACGCACATCCTTTCGCAATCCTTTTGATATCTGGCATTTGTCTGCGCTGCATATTAAATGTGGGTACGAGTATCCACTTTGTCGCGTCACGAATTCTACGTCTCTCCTGTTATTTCGGCTATCTATTATATTAGAGAAGGGGTTATTCTTTTCATTTGGGACGTGTGCAGAGTGCAATTGGGCTGCGTTTCTGCTAAGGTTGAATCGAGACTGCCACATCCGACAGTAATGAAACTAATTATAATGAACTCAATTTGGAACACGTGTTTTCAAATCATTCATATCTGGCTTAACCCCTTCATTACTCTATGTCGAAATCCGTCCAGATAGACAGCATTTGTATTTCATTGGGATTGAGACGAAAAAATGAGACTAGAGTATGGTTGAATACCTAAGATGTTATTACAAGTGGTGGAAGACAGAAATAATAACCCTACGAAATTTTTATAAATCTTGTAAGTTCGTAGTTTTGTGCTTACCAAAAACCTCTGTCTTATTTTGCTAATATTAACAAATGAAGTAAGGATCGTTTCTCGTTTTGTATTAGTAAAGCAAGTTGCATTACTAATTGTGTTGTGGATCAAGTAATAAACAAATATTAAAGCAAGAAAAAAATAATATTTGTGTATGTATGTACTGATTTTTTTTTAAATTCACATTTAATATTTAAGATCGGATCAATTGCTAATCGCTAAAAGCAACATTGAGTCATTTTTATATATTTATATTATAGAGTCATATGGCTTAACTAACTTACGATAGCAGTCAGTAAACGTAACTTAATAGGTGAAGCTACCACATTATGTTCTCCTGATTTATTTTCACGATTGGCTTCGCCTTTTCACAAAAATTGGCTAATTTCAGCGAGGCACTTATGTAGAAAATGGCAAATTCACAACTAATAATTATACAATAAATAAATTAAGGTTTTGCATATTTTTATATACTTTTTACACTGTGAATGCAGAACGGGCTGCAAAAAGAGTATTATGGGGCGTCTCTAATGATTGAGAAGTTCAATGCCTATGTGGCTCAGATTATCTCTATTATGGCAAAAGTAGACCAGAACTGTAAGTGGAATTGAATGCCCAATAAAGTGCAATTCATAATGATTGCATTCAACAGAAATCTAAGCGTCGAGAATCTAAAATATTTGAAAATGAAGCAAGCCTTGAATTGTCACATTTCAAGAGAACTAGTGAATTGCGGCAATATGGTAACTTAATTTCGAACGACTACCCTGAGTTAATTGATGGAGGCTGCTCAGCTTGCGCAGCGCCTTACTGTAGGTTGTGCAGTGACAATGTTGATCGCAAGTAAGTTTTATATTAAAATTAGTTCATTTGCCTTGTGAATAAAGATTTACACTTTCAGCATATCTATGATCTGATTGCGGTTGATAGCAACAAATATGTCGCATTAGATAAGGTGCTGAGGCATCTCAGTTAAAAAATATACGGTTTAGGTAATACGAATGATATTGAATTAACTAAGGATTATGTTAATCATTTTTTTAAAATCTGGATTATTTAAATCAAAAATTCCAGAAAAGTTGATGATTTCAACCTGCTATATGAGGCTCACGAACCCAAATTTGATCACATTTAATTACCGAAAGCCTAAAATGATCCCTGGAGAAGGACCGACATTATTGATATGTGTGCTATTGATATTTCAAGTATATACTGATATATTTTAAACACTCAATATTCACTTGAGCTTGAAGTAAAAAAGATTTATCAGCAACGAAAGAGTATAAATTACAGGAAAAAACAAATATTTTATGTCCATTTTCAAGTTCAGTACACAATTTAAACATTCGTTGCTAACAAATTGGTTAACAGATTTCCCATATTGTAAGCCCGTGTACGCGAAATAAATAAATTACAAATCGTTTCCCCATTGCAAGTAATTGAAAGGGATTCAAACACAATAATAATAATGTAAAGCACGCAGTTTGGATCAACAATTATAACAATTATTACTTTTCAAATTTAAGTATTGGGTGTATTAAGTATTCTTGCAACAAATGCTGGGTTCCCTCGAATGTCTTATATTTATATTTTTGATTGATCATATTAAATATAAAAGTTTCTAAAATTTAGGGACTACTTTAAATTATAACTCGTCTTTCAATAATGGGCATTCTTTAAAAAAAAACGTATAAATAAATCATCATCGTAAAATGACTGCATATACATGATACGGAACCGTATAAACATCAACTAATTAAATTTCATTGGAACTGTTTCCCTAAGTAGCGGTGATAAGGCACAGCATGATATTGACTTCGCTTTCAATTTTCAGGCCAATGCCTAAATAATAGATTGCTAGTAATATTTACAACCTCTTATACCATTTCCTTACATAGATAACACCCTTATTAACTGTACAATAAGAGTTGACGTTTAGCTAAGCAACACCTTTTACTAGAGCTCGCAAGTGCTTTCAGCTACAGTAGAAGTTCAATTCACAACGATGACACACCACCTAGTCGGAATTACCCTGCTGCTAGCATTAGGCCAATGGGCTCAGGCTGGTGACAATATATTCAAGCGTACTTTCAAGCAACTGCACGGAGAGCCTCCTTTGCCCGAGAACCAGAATCGAGCTGATGAGGTACAAACATTGTGGATTGAGCAGAATTTGGATCACTTTAATGAGTCCGAGACTCGAACATGGCAAATGGTAAGCGTCAAGTATTATATAATAGTTCCCAATCGATTAAGAATTTTTTATTTACCCCTAGCGGTATATGTTGAACGATGTGTTCTTTAAAGCCGGTGGTCCCATGTTCATTTTCTTGGGCGGAGAATGGACCATTTCCCCAGGTCGCATTACAGGTGGTCACATGTACGACATGGCCAAGGAACACAATGGCCTGCTTGTCTACACTGAGCATCGTTACTATGGCGAAAGCCATCCTCTGCCGTGAGTGCTATTACCCAATATTTTAATGAAGTTTCTCATGGATTTCTACATTTTTCAGTGATTTGTCCAATGAAAATATACAATATTTGCATGTGACACAAGCATTGGCCGATCTGGCACACTTTATAACCACACAAAAGGCAACTAATGAGGGGCTGAAAGATTCCAAAGTCATTATTGTAGGCGGCTCTTACTCGGGTACGATGGTTACTTGGTTTAAAAAGATCTATCCGGATTTGGTGGTAGGTGGCTGGGCTTCCAGTGCGCCACTTTTAGCTAAACTGAACTTTGTGGGTATGTTTGCCCTTTCAACTAACTATATCCTACCTAACTTATAACGCTTTTCATCAAACTTGCTTAGAATACAAGGAGATAATGGGACAATCCATAACCTTAATGGGCGGAGCAGACTGTAATAAGCGTATTGAGAATGGAATTGCAGAAATGGAAACGATGTTTGCCACTAAACGAGGCGCAGAGGTCAAGGCTCTGTTAAAGCTCTGTGAACATTTCGATGTATACAGCGATCTGGATGTATGGACATTATTCAACGAGATTTCCGACATTTTCGCTGAAGTTGTGCAGGGACACTAGTGAGTAAAAAATTTAATAGAATTAAATATATATTACATTCATTAAACTATTATCAAATCAACAGTGCTGGACGGATTGAAGGCGTTTGTCAGAAAATCATGACAGAAAGCTCTGATCTTATAGGATTGAGCAAGCATTTACTTAGTGTATTTGAACAGAGTGGAGGCAAATGCAACGATCTCAGCTACAATGCCATTACTACCGTTTTTTTGGAGTCAAGGTACACAGGAGGTCCCAGTAAGTAATTAAATCCATGGCTTGTAATATTATCATTCATCTCTTGACTCACATTTGACAGTGCGTCAGTGGTTATACCAGACATGCAACGAATATGGCTGGTACCAGACCTCAAGTTCCGCGGCACAACCATTTGGCACCAAGTTCCCATTAACATTATTCTTGACAATGTGCGCCGATCTTTATGGCTCCTATTATACCAACTCATTTATCGAGAGACAGGTGGCAAACACAAATACATACTTTGGGGGCATGTCCCCTAATGTACAAAATGTGTACCTAACTCATGGCCAGTTGGATCCCTGGCGTGCAATGGGCATTCAGACAACAGTTATACCAGGTGGGACAATCGAATATGATATGTAAAATCATTCTATAATCATTTTGTTGGCTTTACAGAGCATGCACACTGCAGTGATTTCGGTTCGATCAGTGACAGTGACACCGCCGAAATGCGTGTTTCGAAAGAACGAATTGCTGAACTGGTTCGCGAATGGCTGAAGTAAAATTGTAGTCCATTTGGGGATTCTAAGAGTGGCTTTATTGTAATGAAATAAATAAGCAAGCGCAATTTATATTCAGTTTCTCCACGCTGATTACTTGCGATTTGACTACAAGTGAATTGAGGAATTTCCGAAGATAATCCTACAAGCGGATTTTGAATTCTTCGAACTTTGACTGCAGACAGATCAAGTAATAAAAAAAAGTTGTTAATGTTTTCCCAGTTTTTCTAGTCACTACTAAAAATTAATTTATTAAACTTACTTTCTGTTAAATGCAATTAAATTGGATTAATGTGATCTTTTTATTTTGTTTCCAAGGAAAAGATCTATATTATTAGAATATAAAAAATATAAAAATACTCTTTAAAATAGTAAGCAGATGGCAAATTAATAAGTTGATTAACTAGATTGTTTTGAAAAATGCTATTTTGTTATCAAAAACATGTTCATTAATCAGAAACTGAATACCCTATCTGCAACAAGAGGTGGTTATACTCTGTGTAACTATATAGAGAATTTAATATTGGAAATATTATATATATCCACTACTGACCGCCTCGCATTTAAATCGACCGCAATTGACTTATCTCTCCGCAATATAAGCACAAATAAGAAATCGAATTAACCACTTAACTAAATAACCCACACAATATCGGGTAAACAAGAAATAAAAATCGATTACAGTTAGTCAAAGGTGATACAAACGTAAATTAATAACGATGTAGAACAAGCAAGTGGTTTATCGATAGTTGTTATCTTCAAGTTTAGTCGTTAGATTTCAATGGTTTCGGACTCGCTTCGACTAGCTAGGCTGATAACACACTATATTTTATTGAGTTCGACAATGTATTAGGCCGACAATTCGATAATAGTATGATAGTATTCTTTACTACCTCTTGAGCGGTTTGACACTTAGATTATAATAAGTGCACGATAAGATTTGCCACTTAGCTAAGCAACACTTACTAGTGGTCGCAGAGTGCTCGAAGAGTGCCTTCAGCTACAGTGGAAGTTAAATTCACAACGATGACACACCACCTAGTCGGAATTACCCTGCTGCTGCTAGCATTAGGCCAATGGGCTCAGGCTGGTGACAATGTATTCCAGCGTACTTTCAAGCAACTGCACGGAGAGCCTCCTTTGCCCGAGAACCAGAATCGAGCTGATGAGGTACAAACATTGTGGATTGAGCAGAAGTTGGATCACTTTACTGAGTCCGAGACTCGAACATGGCAAATGGTAAGCGTCAAGTATTATATAATAGTTCCCAATCGATTAAGAATTTTTTATTTACCCCTAGCGGTATATGTTGAACGATGTGTTCTTTAAAGCCGGTGGTCCCATGTTCATTTTCTTGGGCGGAGAATGGACCATTTCCCCAGGTTACATTACAAGTGGTCACATGTACGACATGGCCAAGGAACACAATGGCCTGCTTGTCTACACTGAGCATCGTTACTATGGCGAAAGCCATCCTCTGCCGTGAGTGCTATTACCCAATATTTTAATGAAGTTTCTCATGGATTTCTACATTTTTCAGTGATTTGTCCAATGAAAATATACAATATTTGCATGTGACACAAGCATTGGCAGATCTGGCACACTTTATAACCACACAAAAGGCAACTTATGAGGGGCTGAGCGATTCCAAAGTCATTATTGTCGGCGGCTCCTACTCGGCTACTATGGTAACTTGGTTTAAGAAGACCTATCCGGATTTAGTGGTAGGTGGCTGGGCTTCCAGTGCACCACTTTTGGCTAAACTGAACTTTTTGGGTATGTTTGCCCTTTCAATTAACTATATCTTACCTAACTTATAACGCTTTTCATCAAACTTGCTTAGAATACAAGGAGATAATGGGACAATCCATAACCTTAATGGGCGGAGCTGACTGTAATAAGCGTATTGAGAATGGAATTGCAGAAATGGAAACGATGTTTGCCACTAAACGAGGCGCAGAGGTCAAGGCTCTGTTAAAGCTCTGTGAACATTTCGATGTATACAGCGATCTGGATGTATGGACATTGTTCAACGAGATTTCCGAAATATTTGCTGGCGTTGTTCAGGGACACTCGTAAGTATGAGTTCAAATAGATCCCAAATATATTGGTTATAATGTTATTCATTCAACAGTGCTGGACGGATTGAGGGCGTCTGCCAAAAAATCATGGCAGAAAGCTCTGATCTTATTGGAGTAAGTAAGTATGTACTCGGTGAATTTGAAAAGAGCGGTGGCAAATGCAACGATCTCAGCTACGACGCCATCATTACCGTTCTTTTGGAATCAAGATACAGTGGCGACATAAGTAAGTAATTAAGTGAGTCGCTGTTTCGATTATTGCTTAAATTTTAAATAAATATTTGCAGTGCGGCAATGGATATACCAGACATGTAATGAGTACGGCTGGTACCAGACCTCAAGTTCCTCTGCACAACCATTTGGCACCAAGTTCCCCTTAGCATTATTCACGGCAATGTGCGCTGATGCTTATGGCTCCCATTATACTAACTCATTTATAGAGACACAGGTGGCAAAAACAAATACCGACTTTGGGGGCATGTCGCCTAATGTGCAAAATGTGTACCTAACTCATGGCCAGTTGGATCCCTGGCGTGCAATGGGCATTCAGAACGAGACGCAGGCAACCACTATACCAGGTGAACTGATTAAAAATAATAATAGTTCCAAACATTTAATAATCATTTTGTCGACTTTGCAGAACATGCACACTGCACGGACTTCGGTTCGATCAGAGACAGTGACACCGCCGAAATGCGAGCATCGAAAGAGCGAATTGCTGAATTGGTTCGCGAATGGCTGAAGTAAAATTATGGTTCGATTTTGGTTTCTGCGTTAGCAAAATCTAAAAGTTAAGTACTTGTGTTTTATTGCTGTAATAAATAAGTAAGCGGAATACCAAAAATAGTTGGCTTTTAAGAAGATAGTGTTAAATGGTGTTTGATGGGATTACGCAAACATCTAATTTTGCTTTGGTCAGTTTTTTATTTCAAAGATGGGCTGAAAATATATAAAGCCCATAATAAAATGACTTAATATTTAATTAAATTATTGGACATCATAAGCATGTGCTTCTTGTTTTGCGGCTGAAAAACCCGGCTTATCACCAGTTTCTATTGAAATATTACGCTTATCAGCAATACTCCTGTAGCCTTTTATCTTGATCGCAAATTACTGATAACTTGACAGCAGTTGGATTAAATAAAAGTTGAACGTTGGGCTCTGGCGTATTTCATTTTCGATCATGCTAGTGTTTAAGTTGGTCAGCCTATTGCTGGTGGCTTTGGCTAGCCAGGCAAACAGCCTGCAATGGAAGAAAGATGTGCCCGTTTTCGTGAAAACTTTAAAGGATCTGCATCGCGGTCCACCCCAACAAAAGGCGATTAGTCTAGACAAGGCTACAGAGGAATGGATCACACAGCCCCTGGATCACTTTGATGAAAGCAATGAGAAGACTTACGAAATGGTAAGAACATTTTAAAAACGATATTCTGAACCACATATTTTGAAAAGTTTTACTTTATGTAGCGCTATTTAATTAATGATGAATTCCAAACTGAGGGCAGTCCAATATTTATATATTTGGGCGGTGAATGGGAAGTCAGCCCTGGCATGATAGAAAGGGGTCATTGGTATGACTTGGCCAAGGAACACAAAGGCGTTTTGATCTACACAGAGCATCGTTATTATGGAAAAAGTGTGCCAACAGAGTAAGTGCAAGTATCCGAGTTTGTATCAGAATCCTCTCCATATGAACATGAATTGTCAACAGGAAAATGACCGTGGACGATTTGCAGTATTTGGACGTCAATCAGGCGCTCGCCGATGTCGAATATTTCATCAAAACCTTTAAATCGGAGAATGCACAGCTCGCCAATTCGAAAGTATTGCTAGCTGGTGGCTCTTACTCAGCCTCAATGGTTGTGTGGTTCAAGCGACGCTATCCTGGTTTGGTGGTGGGTGGCTGGGCCTCCAGTGCGCCTCTGCTCGCCAAGGTTGACTTTTTTGAGTACAAAGAGGTGACAGGTAAAGCCTTTCGTGAGTTGGGCGGTCAGAAGTGCTACGACCGCATTCAGAAGGGCATAGCCGACTTAGAGCATATGTTTGACAACAAACGTTCGGCTGAGGCACGCGCAATGCTGCG
This sequence comes from Drosophila cognata, assembly GCA_035041535.1. Taxonomy (NCBI): domain Eukaryota; kingdom Metazoa; phylum Arthropoda; class Insecta; order Diptera; family Drosophilidae; genus Drosophila; species Drosophila cognata. Next base: position 288,130 of record JAWNLC010000252.1, read on the forward strand.
CTTATGCAGCAACTTTGATCATGAAAATGATTTGGATATGTGGAACTTGTTTGGCAGTATTTCTAATGCTTTTGCGAGCATAGCGCAGTATCAAAAGTAAGTCAGGCATATTCTTCAAGGCAATCAAAACTCATGGCTTTTCTATTATATGTAGTCCGGGTGATATCGAGTATTATTGCACCTTTCTGCTGAGTTTTGATGATGATGCCACAGCCATTGCCAACTTTGCGTACTGGGCTTGGGACTATGAAACGTGCGTTGATGCACGCTATCAAGAAACCGTTGACTATTATCTGAACGGCATTGAGGAATTTTCTGCGTGTAAGTTAGAATACTACTGATAATCGTGTTATCTTTGATTAGTTCGTATTATTTTCGATAGCTCGCCCGTGGTATTATCAGACCTGTAACGAGTACGGTTGGTATCAATCATCCCGTTCACTTAATCAGCCATTTGGTACCAAGTTCCCTGCCACGTTTTACATTGAAATGTGCAAAGATGTATTTAGCTCCAAATTCGGTAACGAAATGATCCAAAGCAATACCGTCCAGACAAATCTGGACCATGGTGGTATGGAACCCAACGTTGAGAACGTCTATATGACACACGGTGAACTAGATCCCTGGAGTGCCATAGGTCATGGCGTTGCCGAAGGAGCCACAGTTATTAGCAAGGCCTCGCACTGCCCTGACTTCGCCTCAATTAGCCCCATCGACAGCAGTGAAATGCGCGCATCTAAGGAACGCTTAGCTGAACTAGTTCGAGAATGGTTAGCCTAACAAAGCAATATTTTATTGTCAAGTAATAAAATGTGTAATCTACTCGATTTTCTACTATTTTTTTATAAGCATTTATATCAAGCCGTATGTAATATGTATTTCTATCTGTATGACATTTCGAAATTAAAAAAATAAATAGACGGATTTTTCTTGCAAATCGATTAATTGAATTAAGTTAGGTTGGGATTTGTATACTATTGATTTCTAAAAGTTTAAATAATCATAGAATTTCATGAACTAGAGCAAATTAATGCAATAGACAGGAAAAAGATTCTTAATAAGCAACAATCGACAAGGATATAAGTTCTCCTTAAATGTAAAGACTTAGGTACACGGTATTTACCAGTAAAACTACTTCAATTATAGCTGTTGTTTGACTAACTATATTGCCTATTGGGTTCTAATGTATATTTTAAATATTCAAGTCTTCAGAAACATTTTGCATACTTTCAGGATCGTATGAAAATGCAATACTGTACGACAAAAGCTGAGGCATTGTGAAATTTATTTTAAGGGTTGTTGCCATATATTATGTTTTTACACTCTGACACCGCAAAAATCATAGAATATTGGCTTTGTGCAATTTCCGTCATGCTGTCTTTCCCCGTCTGTGCCCACGTCAGACAAACGTTCACTAGGAAGCTAGGAAATCGAGGCTAGTCACCAAATTTGGTAGTTAGGTTGTTGGCGATGTCCTTCAAAGATCAGATATGCCCACACAATTTTAAATGGCTGTATCCTCCGCAGTTTTTGAGTCAGAGCCAAATTTGTTAGGTATATTCCTGGTATCCGACTTTAAGAATCCATAAGAAATTTGTATAACCACTCCCACACCTGCGCCCATAATCGACAATGCCGATATTTAGGAATGTGTAAGTCAATAAGATAGGGAAGGCAGCTTGCTGGTAATCTCCATCGAAGATCGACGTATATGAATTGTAAGCTAGAGTCGCCAAATTTTGAAAGTCTGTTACTGTTAACTGCCCCAACATATTGATAAAAAATGTGAGGGGCATGCCCACTCCGCCTCACAAACCGATACACTTTTAGAATAAATCTCACACAATTTGTAAGCCAGAGTCCTCAAATTTTAAAGGTATATAGCTAATGAAATTCTTCTAAAAAAACAATGGAAAAATTTTGGACCACACTTACTGCCCCCACAAAGATTATAAAAGCTTATATCTCCGCAATTTTTAATGCACTCCAAATCCAAGATAATAACAAATAAAGAAAAGTCAATAGGTGCGGTAATGCATTGCTTTGTGCAACTTTGCTACGAGATTTTCGGTCTGATGAGCGTTTTAGGCTCCAAACAGCGCACAAAGGTTTTCCCACTCCATGGTGACGCCGATCTCAAAGGTGAATCTCAAGGAGCTTTCCATTCAAATTACTTTATTAGCAGTAAAATTCGATTTAGAAAAATACTCATTTGTTGTCATTATTAAGAATTGTATGCACAGAGACACAGATATCAAATTAAATGTTCACAAAACCAGATTTGAAATGGCCGATCCTGAATCCGAAATAGACAAAATCAAAATAAAATTTCACCGATTCTTAAAGGAAGCTACCATCAATCTTCGTTTGTTAATATTAATTGATTGGTGGAAAGTTCATTAGAGCTTTTATTAATTTAATTTTGGAGGCAGATATTAATTTATTTGCAAATAAAGTGAGTGAAAAGTGTTAAATTGGTGTGAGAAGGGTAAGTTGCTCAGCTTATCTACAAAAAGTTTTGATGTAGAACTTTAGTTGGGTTGGTCAAGGGTTGAGTGTTAATCTCGCTTTAAAAGCTTTGAAAAATTTATGAACAGCCAGAGGAACATAGAACAAAACAAAAATAGTATTCTCCGTTCGTTCACTGTACCCAAACCAAGCATACATTTGTATTTTCCATCTATGAAATATGACTAAAAGTAAGAACTTCCAGAACACTTATTCTGCATCCGCTCAGCAATTTTCAAGAAAGTAATAGGTATCCGTTTATAAAACATTTCTTTCAGTTAGTAGATAAGCATCTGAATGGATCACATTTGGATCTTGCCATTTACTCAGTGTCCTAATAAAATATATAGAAACCTTAATGTGTATCGGTCGATCGCACAAGATGCCTCTTATGTTCCTCAAATTGATTAAGAATAAGTAAAAAATTTAAATGTCTAAATGTTAAAAACATTTAATGTACAGTTCAAATATTATTGATATATAAGTTTAATGAAACCGGAGAAGTTATCGATAAAATAAAATTAACATGAAATTACATTTTAAGTCTATAGCTCTTGTTGCCCTGTAGCTGGCGTTCGTACAGACGAAGAGACAGACGGATAGACGGACATAGCTAGATTTTTATACAAGCTGATTAAAAATATATATACTTAATGGCATCGGAGACGCCTTATTACATCATTATACCCTTCTAACCAATTTTATTGGTTCAAAGTATAATAATATACTGATTATTGACGTATTACTTCGTAATGAATAAATCATCCGATTGCGAAATTGTCCAAACACCATGACCATAAATGTACGATTCAACGTGACCTAGAAACTACTTGAACTTATCAGTCTTATAAAAACATAACTTAAGACTAAACAACTTGTCAATATTTGTTTTTTAATTGGCACTTATCTTTAATAAAACTCTCTTCACAGCTATTTTTGTATAAATACGCCGCATATTGGGGTAGGAAACCATTCGCAAAATTGCGAATTATTAAACAAGATGAAATACACCCTAGTAGTACTAGCACTTCTGGCACCTCTGGCATCGGCAGCTAGCCTAAGCTCAGATGATTTTGCGATTACTGCGTTTATACAAACACTGAAAGAGCTTCACCGTGGGCCACCAATGCAGATTAGCAGCAAGCGAGCAAAAGTGGAGACTCGCTGGATCAGTCAGAAACTGGACAATTTTGACGAAGACAATGAGGCAGTTTGGGACAATGTAAGATGTGATTCTAAGCTATGTGGCTCCTTCTTATGAACAACTGATCATACTCATTTTTTGGATTTTAGCGTGTATTGATCAACGAGGACCACTTCGTGGATGGTTCCCCAATCTTTATTTACCTTGGCGGTGAATGGGAGATTGGGCCCGGTGCTATAACAGCAGGACATTGGGTGGATATCGCGAGCGAGCACAATGGCTCATTGGTCTACACGGAACATCGATTCTTTGGCAAAAGCATTCCCCTTAAGTAGGCGATTTAAATCCTAATACTAATCCATTTAAATTAGATCCATTTCTTGATTTTACCAACAGACCCCTGTCAACTGCGAACCTCAAGTATCAAAATGTGGAACAAGCTTTAGCCGATGTTCTTAATGTTATTAATGTTCTTAAAGAGGAGGAAAAATATAAGGACTCTAAGGTGGTTGTGCATGGTTGTTCCTACTCGGCGACCATGTCGGTTTGGATTAAGAAATTGTACCCCGACGTAATTGTGGGTAGCTGGGCGTCCAGTGCTCCCCTGGAGGCTAAAGTGGACTTTAAAGGTGAGAAGCCTATCTCAAAATTGCTGTCATTATAATGTTTTCTATCGCCTCTTTGCAGATTTTATGGAAGTTGTTGGGCAAGCTTACAGGGAGCTCGCAGGAGATTATTGCTACAACATCATCGACAATGCCACCTCCTATTATCAGTATTTATTTGAAAATGGACAGAATGCGGAGGCTAAGGAGCTCTTAAACCTTTGCGATGATTTCGATGAGAACGACCAACGAGATCAATGGCTAATGTTTAGCACAATTGCAAACATTTTTGCAGGCCTTGCCCAGACCCAAAAGTAACTATGCAACACCCCATATAATATACGCAAGCTACCCGTGTATTTACTTCAATACAGCCCGGCAACTAATGACTTGGCGAACTACTGCTCAGAGCTTCGATCCTTTAGTACGGATGATGCCACGGCACTATCTAAGTTTGTACAATCGCGTCTCGGCAATCCAAAATGCTTTTACATCAGATTTAAGGCAACTGTTAAATATTACAAATGGTCCATGGACAACTACGATGGCTGTAAGTAACACCTTGTTAAATTAATGATGAATACTATGTTTCACTAATCAAATCAACTCTTTCTTTAGCTGATCTCGCCTGGTTCTTTCAAACATGCAACGAATTCGGCTGGTTCCAGTCTTCCGCTAGCAAGAATCAACCATTCGGCTCATCTTTCCCAGCCACCCTGTACACCGACATTTGTGAAGAGGTCCTTGGATCAGAGTACACTGTAGCTAAAATCGCAACATATACACGCAATACAAACAAGGAGTACGGTGGTGTGAACCCTAATGTCGAGAACGTCTACATGACTCATGGAGGATTAGATGGGTGGAAAAAAGTTGGGGCCGGAACAGCACAGGGTGCCACCATTATTCCCCAAGCTGCACATTGTTCTGATGAGAATTCAATCAGTGCTTCGGATAGTCCTGCATTGCTTGCATCCAAACAGCGAGTGGCTCAACTGGTTCGCGAGTGGCTTGCCTAATATCCCAATGGAATAATATAATTTTTTTTAAATCTGAAGAAAAAATTTAAATTTTTGTATCTTTCTGTCTGTATACACATATTCAATTTTGCAATGAAGAACATATTTTAAAAGCACAAATACTTTATACATTTAACTTAATTGCAATACCTTACAGCAAAGGCAATCCCTTGTGGAACAAAAAAGCAAGGGCGTTCAGAGCCCTATCAAAGACATAATAATTCTTTACTATAAGTTGCTGGTTTTCCTATGTGCATAATGGACCGACGATACTAGGAAAGGCGCCGGATTGATCTGCAGTCCAATTCCTATCATTAAAAAGTTGTCATTATCATGGCCTGCTTTAGGGGAATGGCTACACTTATGGAGTTTTATTCAAAAACTAGCAATAAGAATTATATTCCGTGATGTAGCAAACAGTCAGTCAGTTCGGACTTGTGAATAGGAATATAAGCCGGCTTAAATTTTTTTTACTCTGCAGTCCCAGTGCCTGCCATAAGAAAACAGTGCACTTGAAGACCTTCTCACATTTGTCTGCAAGACTCTTTAAAGGGAAATTTGCCAATAAATCTGGGTACAGGGTATATCGTAGTCGAGCTCACTCGACCACAGCATTCTTACTTGTTTTTTAAATATAGTTGCATGACTCCAAAGCCACTACCCGACTGCAGAATAACTTGATCTAATCGAAATCTCGTAGCAGATTTTTAATTCTTTCTGGATATATTCATAGTCACCCTTCACACCATTTCGGTGCTTTGACACTCGACTGGACTTCTGTACACAGTGCTTAGATTTTCTTCCATTAAATTTCGAATGAAAAGTTTATTGATTAAGACTTATTGTAAACGTGCTTTATATAAAGTTCACTGTACTTGATAAGGGTATCAGATAATTTCGTTCCACATGTTGAGGTGGTTCCATTTTATTGCAACACCCTTACATCATAGTTTGCAATTGTTTGATAAGAAGCAATTAAGTGAAATTAAATGCTCAATACTTATTTGTGTATAGGAGGGACAAACATAAACTAAACAAGGAAGACAAAAAAAGATTATAACCCTTTCAAAGCTGTGCTCATTGAAATTTAATTATTAATTTCAATATCACTTGATTTACGACCGATTGATTTTTGGAAAATACTGATACTGATAATTTGGTACTAACCGAAGTACTCTCTCTCTCTCTCTCTCTCCCTCTCTCTCTCTCTCTCTCTCTCTCTCTCTCTCTCTCTCTCTCTCTCTCTCTCTCTCTCTCTCTCTCTCTCTCTCGCTCTCGCTCTCTCTCTCTCTCGCGCTCTCTCTCTCTCTCTCTATCTTAAAAGAAGTCATAAACAAATGGGAAAACCCTTAAAGTCTCTGAAAGAGTAGTACTGTTTCACAGATGATTGCTTTATTACAATACATGTCAGTGCAAATCGATAAAACCGTATATCTCACACAATCTGTAAGCTACAGTCCTCAAATTTCAAAGGTACATAGCTGATAACACTATTCAAAACCCAAAAGAAAAATTTTGGACCACACTTACTGCCCCCACAAAGACACACATTTTTAATGCTTGCTAAATCCAAGATAATAACAAATAAAGAAAAGTCAAGAGGTGCGGTAATGCATTGCTTTGTGCAACTTTGCTACTAGATTTTCGGGCTGATGAGCGTTTTAGGCTCCAAACAGCGCACAAAGGTTTTCCCCCTCCATGGTGACGCCGATCTCAAAGGTGAATCTCAAGGAGCTTTCCATTCAAATTACTTTATTAGCAGTAAAGTTCGATTTAGAAAAATACACATTTGTTGTCATTATTAAGAATTGTATGCACAGAGACACAGATATCAAATTAAATGTTCACAAAACCAGATTTGAAATGGCCGATACTGAATCCGAAATAGACAAAATCAAAATAAAATTTCACCGATTCTTAAAGGAAGCTACCATCAATCTTCGTTTGTTAATATTAATTGATTGGTGGAAAGTTCATTAGAGCTTTTATTAATTTAATTTTGTAGGCAGATATTAATTTATTTGCAAATAAAGTGAGTGAAAAGTGTTAAATTGGTGTGAGAAGGGTAAGTTGCTCAGCTTACCTACAAAAAGTTTTGATGTAGAACTTTAGTTGGGTTGGTCAAGGGTTGAGTGTTAATCTCGCTTTAAAAGCTTTGAAAAATTTATGAACAGCCAGAGGAACATAGAACAAAACAAAAATAGTATTCTCCGTTCGTTCACTGTACCCAAACCAAGCATACATTTGTATTTTCCATCTATGAAATATGACTAAAAGTAAGAACTTCCAGAACACTTATTCTGCATCTGCTCAGCAATTTTCAAGAAAGTAATAGGTATCCGTTTATAAAACATTTCTTTCATCTGAATGGATCACATTTGGATCTTGCCATTTACTCAGTGTCCTAATAAAATATATAGAAACCTTAATGTGTATCGGTCGATCGCACAAGATGCCTCTTATGTTCCTCAAATTGATTAAGAATAAGTAAAAAATTTAAATGTCTAAATGTTAAAAACATTTAATGTACAGTTCAAATATTATTGATCTATAAATTTAATGAAACCGGAGAAGTTATCGATAAAATAAAATTAACATGAAATTACATTTTAAGTCTATAGCTCTTGTTGCCCTGTAGCTGGCGTTCGTACAGACGAAGAGACAGACGGATAGACGGACATAGCTAGATTTTTATACAAGCTGATTAAAAATATATATACTTAATGGCATCGGAGACGCCTTATTCTGCCTGTTACATGCTGTTACATCATTATACCCTTCTACCCAATTTTATTGGTTCAAAGTATAATAATTTACTGATTATTGACGTATTACTTCGTAATGAATAAATCATCCGATTGCGAAATTGTCCAAACACCATGACCATAAATGTACGATTCAACGTGACCTAGAAACTACTTGAACTTATCAGTCTTATAAAAACATAACTGTTTTGAGGACGGCACTTTTTTGTGCCCACCTATGATCGAACTGGGGATCAGATAGTTGCGACTTATTTTAATGAATATAAAACACGATAGTTTTATATTACTTTCTTTCATGTCTTAGTTATTTTATTTTATAAATAATATTTAAGATTACTGCGCGATATGCCAATGCATGACCGGGACACGTGTCAAAACGAGAGTCAGATAAGCTTGCATAATGAGAGTAAGATAAGCTTGCATGTGCAAGTCAAAAACAAAAGTTAGAAATTACGTTATGGTATTTATTCAATGTTGCGTTGGCTGCTGCTGCCTCCGACAATAACTTAAGACTAAACAACTTGTCAATATTTGCTTTTTAATTGGCACTTATCTTTAATAAAACTCTCTTCACAGCTTTTTTTTGTATAAATACGCCGCATATTGGGGTAGGAAACCATTCGCAAAATTGCGAACTATTAAAAGAGATGAAATACACCCTAGTAGTACTAGCACTTCTGGCACCTCTGGCATCGGCAGCTAGTCTAAGCTCAGATGATTTTGCGATTACTGCGTTTATACAAACACTGAAAGAGCTTCACCGTGGGCCACCAATGCAGATTAGCAGCAGGCGAGCAAATGTGGAGACTCGCTGGATCAGTCAGAAACTGGACAATTTTGACGAAGACAATGAGGCAGTTTGGGACAATGTAAGATGTGATTCTAAGCTATGTGGCTCCTTCTTATGAACAACTGATCATACTCATTTTTTGGATTTTAGCGTGTATTGATCAACGAGGACCACTTCGTGGATGGTTCCCCAATCTTTATTTACCTTGGCGGTGAATGGGAGATTGGGCCCGGTGCTATAACAGCAGGACATTGGGTGGATATCGCGAGCGAGCACAATGGCTCATTGGTCTACACGGAACATCGATTCTTTGGCAAAAGCATTCCCCTTAAGTAGGCGATTTAAATCCTAATACTAATCCATTTAAATTAGATCCATTCCTTGATTTTACCAACAGACCCCTGTCAACTGCGAACCTCAAGTATCAAAATGTGGAACAAGCTTTAGCCGATGTTCTTAATGTTATTAATGTTCTTAAGGAGGAGGAAAAATATAAGGACTCTAAGGTGGTTGTGCATGGTTGTTCCTACTCGGCGACCATGTCGGTTTGGATTAAGAAATTGTACCCCGACGTAATTGTGGGTAGCTGGGCGTCCAGTGCTCCCCTGGAGGCTAAAGTGGACTTTAAAGGTGAGAAGCCTATCTCAAAATTGCTGTCATTATAATGTTTTCTATCGCCTCTTTGCAGATTTTATGGAAGTTGTTGGGCAAGCTTACAGGGAGCTCGCAGGAGATTATTGCTACAACATCATCGACAATGCCACCTCCTATTATCAGGATTTATTTGAAAATGGACAGAATGCGGAGGCTAAGGAGCTCTTAAACCTTTGCGATGATTTCGATGAGAACGACCAACGAGATCAATGGCTAATGTTTAGCACAATTGCAAACATTTTTGCAGGCCTTGCCCAGACCCAAAAGTAACTATGCAACACCCCATATAATATACGCAAGCTACCCGTGTATTTACTTCAATACAGCCCGGCAACTAATGACTTGGCGAACTACTGCTCAGAGCTTCGATCCTTTAGTACGGATGATGCCACGGCACTATCTAAGTTTGTACAATCGCGTCTCGGCAATCCAAAATGCTTTTACATCAGATTTAAGGCAACTGTTAAATATTACAAATGGTCCATGGACAACTACGATGGCTGTAAGTAACACCTTGTTAAATTAATGATGAATACTATGTTTCACTAATCAAATCAACTCTTTCTTTAGCTGATCTCGCCTGGTTCTTTCAAACATGCAACGAATTCGGCTGGTTCCAGTCTTCCGCTAGCAAGAATCAACCATTCGGCTCATCTTTCCCAGCCACCCTGTACACCGACATTTGTGAAGAGGTCCTTGGATCAGAGTACACTGTAGCTAAAATCAAAACATATACACGCAATACAAACAAGGAGTACGGTGGTGTGAACCCTAATGTCGAGAACGTTTACATGACTCATGGAGGATTAGATGGGTGGAAAAAAGTTGGGGCCGGAACAGCACAGGGTGCCACCATTATTCCCCAAGCTGCACATTGTTCTGATGAGAATTCAATCAGTGCTTCGGATAGTCCTGCATTGGTCGCATCCAAACAGCGAGTGGCTCAACTGGTTCGCGAGTGGCTTGCCTAATATCCCAATGGAATAATATAATTTTTTTTAAATCTGAAGAAAAAATTTAAATTTTTGTATCTTTCTGTCTGTATACACATATTCAATTTTGCAATGAAGAACATATTTTAAAAGCATAAATACTTTATACATTTAACTTAATTGCAAAACCTTACAGCAAAGGCAATCCCTTGTGGAACAAAAAAGCAAGGGCGTTCAGAGCCCTATCAAAGACATAATAATTCTTTACTATAAGTTGCTGGTTTTCCTATGTGCATAATGGACCGAAGATATTAGGAAAGCCGCCGGATTGATCTGCAGTCCAATTCCTATCATTAAAAAGTTGTCATTATCATGGCCTGCTTTAGGGGAATGGCTACACTTATGGAGTTTTATTCAAAAACTAGCAATAAGAATTATATTCCGTGATGTAGCAAACAGTCAGTCAGTTCGGACTTGTGAATAGGAATATAAGCCGGCTTAAATTTTTTTTACTCTGCAGTCCCAGTGCCTGCCATAAGAAAACAGTGCACTTGAAGACCTTCTCACATTTGTCTGCAAGACTCTTTAAAGGGAAATTTGCCAATAAATCTGGGTACAGGGTATATCGTAGTCGAGCTCACTCGACCACAGCATTCTTACTTGTTTTTTAAATATAGTTGCATGACTCCAAAGCCACTACCCGACTGCAGAATAACTTGATCTAATCGAAATCTCGTAGCAGATTTTTAATTCTTTCTGGATATATTCATAGTCACCCTTCACACCATTTCGGTGCTTTGACACTCGACTGGACTTCTGTACACAGTGCTTAGATTTACTTCCATTAAATTTTCGAATGAAAAGTTTATTGATTAAGACTTATTGTAAACGTTGAGGTGGTTCCATTTTATTGCAACACCCTTACATCATAGTTTGCAATTGTTTGATAAGAAGCAATTAAGTGAAATTAAATGCTCAATACTTATTTGTGTATAGGAGGGACAAACATAAATTAAACAAGGAAGACACACAAAGATTATATACCCTTTCAAAGGAATGCAGCTGTGCTCATTGAAATTTAATTATTAATTTCAATATCACTTGATTTACGACCGATTGATTTTTGGCAAATACTGATACTGATAATTTGGTACTAACCGAAGTACTCTCTCTCGCTCGCTCGCTCGCTCGCTCGCTCGCTCTCTCTCTCTCTCTCTCTCTCTCTCTCTCTCTCTCTCGCTCTCTCTCTCTCTCGCGCTCTCTCTCTCTCTATCTTAAAAGAAGTCATAAACAAATGGGAAAAACCTTAAAGCCTCTGAAAGAGTAGTACTGTTTCACAGATGATTGCTTTATTACAATACATGTCAGTGCAAATCGATAAAACCGTATATCTCACACAATCTGTAAGCTACAGTCCTCAAATTTCAAAGGTACATAGCTAATAACACTCTTCAAAAACCAAAATAATAATTTTGGACCACACTTACTGCCCCCACAAAGATTATAAAAGCTTATATCTCCGCAATTTTTAATGCATTCCAAATCCAAGATAATAACAAATAAAGAAAAGTCAATAGGTGCGGTAATGCATTGCTTTGTGCAACTTTGCTACGAGATTTTCGGGCTGATGAGCGTTTTAGGCTCCAAACAGCGCACAAAGGTTTTCCCACTCCATGGTGACGCCGATCTCAAAGGTGAATCTCAAGGAGCTTTCCATTCAAATTACTTTATTAGCAGTAAAGTTCGATTTAGAAAAATACACATTTGTTGTCATTATTAAGAATTGTATGCACAGAAACACAGATATCAAATTAAATGTTCACAAAACCAGATTTGAAATGGCCGATCCTGAATCCGAAATAGACAAAATCAAAATAAAATTTCACCGATTCTTAAAGGAAGCTACCATTAATCTTCGTTTGTTAATATTAATTGATTGGTGGAAAGTTCATTAGAGCTTTTATTAATTTAATTTTGTAGGCAGATATTAATTTATTTGCAAATAAAGTGAGTGAAAAGTGTTAAATTGGTGTGAGAAGGGTAAGTTGCTCAGCTTACCTACAAAAAGTTTTGATGTAGAACTTTAGTTGGGTTGGTCAAGGGTTGAGTGTTAATCTCGCTTTAAAAGCTTTGAAAAATTTATGAACAGCCAGAGGAACATAGAACAAAACAAAAATAGTATTCTCCGTTCGTTCACTGTACCCAAACCAAGCATACATTTGTATTTTCCATCTATGAAATATGACTAAAAGTAAGAACTTCCAGAACACTTATTCTGCATCTGCTCAGCAATTTTCAAGAAAGTAATAGGTATCCGTTTATAAAACATTTCTTTCAGTTAGTAGATAAGCATCTGAATGGATCACATTTGGATCTTGCCATTTACTCAGTGTCCTAATAAAATATATAGAAACCTTAATGTGTATCGGTCGATCGCACAAGATGCCTCTTATGTTCCTCAAATTGATTAAGAATAAGTAAAAAATTTAAATGTCTAAATGTTAAAAACATTTAATGTACAGTTCAAATATTATTGATCTATAAATTTAATGAAACCGGAGAAGTTATCGATAAAATAAAATTAACATGAAATTACATTTTAAGTCTATAGCTCTTGTTGCCCTGTAGCTGGCGTTCGTACAGACGAAGAGACAGACGGATAGACGGACATAGCTAGATTTTTATACAAGCTGATTAAAAATATATATACTTAATGGCATCGGAGACGCCTTATTCTGCCTGTTACATGCTGTTACATCATTATACCCTTCTACCCAATTTTATTGGTTCAAAGTATAATAATTTACTGATTATTGACGTATTACTTCGTAATGAATAAATCATCCGATTGCGAAATTGTCCAAACACCATGACCATAAATGTACGATTCAACGTGACCTAGAAACTACTTGAACTTATCAGTCTTATAAAAACATAACTGTTTTGAGGACGGCACTTTTTTGTGCCCACCTATGATCGAACTGGGGATCAGATAGTTGCGACTTATTTTAATGAATATAAAACACGATAGTTTTATATTACTTTCTTTCATGTCTTAGTTATTTTATTTTATAACTAATATTTAAGATTACTGCGCGATATGCCAATGCATGACCGGGACACGTGTCAAAACGAGAGTCAGATAAGCTTGCATAATGAGAGTAAGATAAGCTTGCATGTGCAAGTCAAAAACAAAAGTTAGAAATTACGTTATGGTATTTATTCAATGTTGCGTTGGCTGCTGCTGCCTCCGACAATAACTTAAGACTAAACAACTTGTCAATATTTGCTTTTTAATTGGCACTTATCTTTAATAAAACTCTCTTCACAGCTTTTTTTGTATAAATACGCCGCATATTGGGGTAGGAAACCATTCGCAAAATTGCGAACTATTAAAAGAGATGAAATACACCCTAGTAGTACTAGCACTTCTGGCACCTCTGGCATCGGCAGCTAGTCTAAGCTCAGATGATTTTGCGATTACTGCGTTTATACAAACACTGAAAGAGCTTCACCGTGGGCCACCAGAGCAGATTAGCAGCAGGCGAGCAAATGTGGAGACTCGCTGGATCAGTCAGAAACTGGACAATTTTGACGAAGACAATGAGGCAGTTTGGGACAATGTAAGATGTGATTCTAAGCTATGTGGCTCCTTCATAGGAACAACTGATCATACTCATTTTTTGGATTTTAGCGTGTATTGATCAACGAGGACCACTTCGTGGATGGTTCCCCAATCTTTATTTACCTTGGCGGTGAATGGGTGATTGGGCCCAGTGCTATAACAGCAGGACATTGGGTGGATATCGCGAGCGAGCACAATGGCTCATTGGTCTACACGGAACATCGATTCTTTGGCAAAAGCATTCCCATTAAGTAGGCGATTTAAATCCTAACACTAATCCAGATAAATTAGATCCATTCCTTGATTTTACCAACAGACCCCTGTCAACTGCGAACCTCAAGTATCAAAATGTGGAACAAGCTTTAGCCGATGTTCTTAATGTTATTAATGTTCTTAAAGAGGAGGAAAAATATAAGGACTCTAAGGTGGTTGTGCATGGTTGTTCCTACTCGGCGACCATGTCGGTTTGGCTTAAGAAATTGTACCCCGACGTAATTGTGGGTAGCTGGGCGTCCAGTGCTCCACTGGAGGCTAAAGTGGACTTTAAAGGTGAGAAGCCTATCTCAAAATTGCTATCATAATAATGTTTTCTATCGCCTCTTTGCAGATTATATGAAAGTTGTCGGGCAAGCGTACAGGGAGCTCGCAGGAGATTACTGTTACAACATCATCGACAATGCCACCTCCTATTATCAGGATTTATTTGAGAACGGCCAGAATGCGGAGGCTAAGGAGCTCTTAAACCTTTGCGATGATTTCGATGAGAACGACCAACGAGATCAATGGCAGATTTTTAGCACAATTGCAAACATTTTTGCAGGCCTTGCCCAGTACCAAAAGTAACTATGCAACACCCCATATAATATACGCAAGCTACCCGTGTATTTACTTCAATACAGCCCGGCAACCTATGACTTGGCGAAATATTGCTCAGTGCTTCGATCCTTTAGTACGGATGATGCCACGGCACTATCTAAGTTTGTACAATGGCGTCTCGGCTATCCAGAATGCGTTAACACCATATATCACGGAACGGTTAAATATTACAAATGGTCTATGCACAACTACGATGGCAGTAAGTGGCACCTTGTTAATTTAATGCTGAATAATAAGTTTCACTAATCAAATCAACTCATTCCTTAGCTGGTCTCGCCTGGTTCTTTCAAACATGCAACGAATTCGGCTGGTACCAGTCCTCCGCTAGCAAGAATCAACCATTCGGCTCATCTTTCCCAGCCACCCTGTACACCGACACTTGCGAGGATGTCTTTGGGTCAAAATACACTGCAGCTAAAATCAAAAAATATATACGCAATACAAACATGGAGTACGGAGGTGTGAACCCTAATGTCGAGAACGTTTACATGACTCACGGAGAATTAGATCCATGGAATAAAGTTGGGGCCGGAACAGCACAGGGTGCCACCATTATTCCCCAAGCTTCACATTGTTCCGATTTGAATTCAATCAGTGCTTCGGACAGTCCTGCATTGGTCGCATCCAAACAGCGAGTGGCTCAACTGGTTCGCGAGTGGCTTGCCTAATATCCCAATGGAATAATATAATTTTTTTTAAATCTGAAGAAAAAATTTAAATTTTTGTATCTTTCTGTCTGTATACACATATTCAATTTTGCAATGAAGAACATATTTTAAAAGCATAAATACTTTATACATTTAACTTAATTGCAATACCTTACAGCAAAGGCAATCCCTTGTGGAACAAAAAAGCAAGGGCGTTCAGAGCCCTATCAAAGACATAATAATTCTTTACTATAAGTTGCTGGTTTTCCTATGTGCATAATGGGTCGAAGATATTAGGAAAGGCGCACGATTTATCTGCAGTCCAATTCCTATCATTAAAAAGTTGTCATTATCATGGCCTGCTTTAGGGGAATGGCTACACTTATGGAGTTTTATTCAAAAACTAGCAATAAGAATTATATTCCGTGGTGTAGCAAACAGTCAGTCAGTTCGGACTTGTGAATAGGAATATGAGCTGGCTTACATTTTTTTTACTCTGCAGTCCCAGTGCCTGCCATAAGAAAAGAGTGCACTTGAAGACCTTCTCACATTTGTCTGCAAGACTCTTTAAAGGGAAATTTGCCAATAAATCTGGGTACAGGGTATATCGTAGTCGAGCTCACTCGACCACGGCATTCTTACTTGTTTTTTAAATATAGTTGCATGACTCCAAAGCCACTACCCGACTGCAGAATAACTTGATCTAATCGAAATCTCGTAGCAGATTTTTAATTCTTTCTGGATATATTCATAGTCACCCTTCACACCATTTCGGTGCTTTGACACTCGACTGGACTTCTGTACTTCTTCTGATTAAGACTTATTGTAAACGTGCTTTATATAAAGTTCACTGTACTTGATAAGGGTATCAGATAATTTCGTTCCACATGTTGAGGTGGTTCCATTTTATTGCAACACCCTTACATCATAGTTTGCAATTGTTTGATAAGAAGCAATTAAGTGAAATTAAATGCTCAATACTTATTTGTGTATAGGAGGGACAAACATAAACTAAACAAGGAAGACACACAAAGATTATATACCCTTTCAAAGGAATGCAGCTGTGCTCATTGAAATTTAATTATTAATTTCAATATCACTTGATTTACGACCGATTGATTTTTGGAAAATACTGATACTGATAATTTGGTACTAACCGAAGTACTCTCTCTCGCTCTCTATCTCTCTCTCTCTCTCTCTCTCTCTCTCTCTCTCTCTCTCTCCCTCTCCCTCTCTCTCTCCCTCTCTCTCTCTCTCTCTTTCTCTCTCTCTCTCTCGGCCTCTCTCTCTCTCGCTCTCTTTCTCTCTCTCTCTCTCGCGCTCTCTCTCTCTCTCTCTCTCGCTCTCTCTCTCTCGCTCTCTCTCTCTCTCGCGCTCTCTCTCTCTCTATCTTAAAAGAAGTCATAAACAAATGGGAAAAACCTTAAAGCCTCTGAAAGAGTAGTACTGTTTCACAGATGATTGCTTTATTACAATTCATGTCAGTGCAAATCGATAAAACCGTATATCTCACACAATCTGTAAGCTACAGTCCTCAAATTTCAAAGGTACATAGCTAATAACACTCTTCAAAAACCAAAAGAAAAATTTTGTACCACACTTACTGCCCCCACAAAGATTATAAAAGCTTATATCTCCGCAATTTTTAATGCATTCCAAATCCAAGATAATAACAAATAAAGAAAAGTCAATAGGTGCGGTAATGCATTGCTTTGTGCAACTTTGCTACGAGATTTTCGGGCTGATGAGCGTTTTAGGCTCCAAACAGCGCACAAAGGTTTTCCCACTCCATGGTGACGCCGATCTCAAAGGTGAATCTCAAGGAGCTTTCCATTCAAATTACTTTATTAGCAGTAAAGTTCGATTTAGAAAAATACACATTTGTTGTCATTATTAAGAATTGTATGCACAGAAACACAGATATCAAATTAAATGTTCACAAAACCAGATTTGAAATGGCCGATCCTGAATCCGAAATAGACAAAATCAAAATAAAATTTCACCGATTCTTAAAGGAAGCTACCATTAATCTTCGTTTGTTAATATTAATTGATTGGTGGAAAGTTCATTAGAGCTTTTATTAATTTAATTTTGTAGGCAGATATTAATTTATTTGCAAATAAAGTGAGTGAAAAGTGTTAAATTGGTGTGAGAAGGGTAAGTTGCTCAGCTTACCTACAAAAAGTTTTGATGTAGAACTTTAGTTGGGTTGGTCAAGGGTTGAGTGTTAATCTCGCTTTAAAAGCTTTGAAAAATTTATGAACAGCCAGAGGAACATAGAACAAAACAAAAATAGTATTCTCCGTTCGTTCACTGTACCCAAACCAAGCATACATTTGTATTTTCCATCTATGAAATATGACTAAAAGTAAGAACTTCCAGAACACTTATTCTGCATCTGCTCAGCAATTTTCAAGAAAGTAATAGGTATCCGTTTATAAAACATTTCTTTCAGTTAGTAGATAAGCATCTGAATGGATCACATTTGGATCTTGCCATTTACTCAGTGTCCTAATAAAATATATAGAAACCTTAATGTGTATCGGTCGATCGCACAAATGCCTCTTATGGTCCTCAAATTGATTAAGAATAAGTAAAAAATGTAAATGTCTAAATGTTAAAAACATTTAATGTACAGTTCAAATATTATTGATATATAAGTTTAATGAAACCGGAGAAGTTATCGATAAAATAAAATTAACATGAAATTACATTTTAAGTCTATAGCTCTTGTTGCCCTGTAGCTGGCGTTCGTACAGACGAAGAGACAGACGGATAGACGGACATAGCTAGATTTTTATACAAGCTGATTAAAAATATTTATACTTAATGGCATCGGAAACGCCTTATTCTGCCTGTTACATGCTGTTACATCATTATACCCTTCTACCCATTTTTATTGGTTCAAAGTATAATAATTTACTGATTATTGACGTATTACTTCGTAATGAATAAATCATCCGATTGCGAAATTGTCCAAACACCATGACAATAAATGTACGATGGCTTCTTTTTCCGAATGGTAGTCAACGTGACCTAGAAACTACTTGAACTTATCAGTCTTATAAAAACATAACTTAAGACTAAACAACTTGCCAATATTTGTTTTTTAATTGGCACTTATCTTTAATAAAACTCTCTTCACAGCTATTTTTGTATAAATACGCCGCATATTGGGGTAGGAAACCATTCGCAAAATTGCGAACTATTAAACAAGATGAAATACACCCTAGTAGTACTAGCACTTCTGGCACCTCTGGCATCGGCAGTTAGTCTAAGCTCAGATGATTTTGCGATTACTGCGTTTATACAAACACTGAAAGAGCTTCACCGTGGGCCACCAATGCAGATTAGCAGCAAGCGAGCAAAAGTGGAGACTCGCTGGATCAGTCAGAAACTGGACAATTTTGACGAAGACAATGAGGCAGTTTGGGACAATGTAAGATGTGATTCTAAGCTATGTGGCTCCTTCTTATGAACAACTGATCATACTCATTTTTTGGATTTTAGCATGTATTGATCAACGAGGACCACTTCGTGGATGGTTCCCCAATCTTTAGTTACCTTGGCGGTGAATGGGTGATTGAGCCCAGTACTATAACAGCAGGACATTGGGTGGATATCGCGAGCGAGCACAATGGCTCATTGGTCTACACGGAACATCGATTCTTTGGCAAAAGCATTCCCATTAAGTAGACGATTTAAATCCTAACATTAATCTAGATAAATTAGATCCATTTCTTGATTTTACCAACAGACCCCTGTCAACTGCGAACCTCAAGTATCAAAATGTGGAACAAGCTTTAGCCGATGTTCTTAATGTTATTAATGTTCTTAAAGAGAAGGAAAAATATAAGGACTCTAAGGTGGTTGTGCATGGTTGTTCCTACTCGGCGACCATGTCGGTTTGGCTTAAGAAATTGTACCCCGACGTAATTGTGGGTAGCTGGGCGTCCAGTGCTCCCCTGGAGGCTAAAGTGGACTATAAAGGTGAGAAGCCTATCTCAAAATTGCTATCATAATAATGTTTTCTATCGCCTCTTTGCAGATTATATGAAAGTTGTCGGGCAAGCTTACAGGGAGCTCGCAGGAGATTACTGTTACACATCATCGACAATGCCACCTCCTATTATCAGGATTTATTTGAGAACGGCCAGAATGCGGAGGCTAAGGAGCTCTTAAACCTTTGCGATGATTTCGATGAGAACGACCAACGAGATCAATGGCAGATTTTTAGCACAATTGCAAACATTTTTGCAGGCCTTGCCCAGTACCAAAAGTAACTATGCAACACCCCATATAATATACGCAAGCCGTGTATTTACTTCAATACAGCCCGGCAACCTATGACTTGGCGAAATATTGCTCAGTGCTTCGATCCTTTAGTACGGATGATGCCACGGCACTATCTAAGTTTGTACAATGGCGTCTCGGCTATCCAGAATGCGTTAACACCATATATCACGGAACGGTTAAATATTACAAATGGTCTATGCACAACTACAATGGCAGTAAGTGACATCTTGTTCATTTAATGCTGAATACTAAGTTGCACTAATCAAAACAACTCTTTCCTTAGCTGGTCTCGCCTGGTTCTTTCAAACATGCAACGAATTCGGCTGGTACCAGTCCTCCGCTAGCAAGAATCAACCATTCGGCTCATCTTTCCCAGCCACTCTGTACACCGACACTTGCGAGGATGTCTTTGGGTCAAAATACACTGCAGCTAAAATCAAAAAATATATACGCAATACAAACATGGAGTACGGAGGTGTGAACCCTAATGTCGAGAACGTTTACATGACTCATGGAGAATTAGATCCATGGAATAAAGTTGGGGCCGGAATAGCACAGGGTGCCACCATTATTCCCCAAGCTTCACATTGTCCTGATGAGAATTCAATCAGTGCTTTGGATAGTCCTGCATTGCTTGCATCCAAACAGCGAGTGGCTCAACTGGTTCGCGAGTGGCTTGCCTAATATCCCAATGGAATAATATAATTTCTTTTTAAATCTGAGGAAAAAATTTAAATTTTTGTATCTTTCTGTCTGTATACACATATTGAATTTTGCAATGAAGAACATATTTTAAAAGCATAAATACTTTATACATTTAACTTAATTGCAATACCTTACAGCAAAGGCAATCCCTTGTGGAACAAAAAAGCAAGGGCGTTCAGAGCACTATCAAAGACATAATAATTCTTTACTCAAAGTTGCTGGTTTTTCTATGTGCATAATGGGTCGAAGATATAAGGAAAGGCGCACGATTTATCTGCAGTCCAATTCCTATCATTAAAAAGTTGTCATTATTATGGCCTGCTTTAGGGGAATGACTTGCAATAAGAATTATATTCGTGGTGTAGCAAACATCAGATAAGATTGTATTTTAAATTAAGCAGATAATGAATTTCACACTATATAGGCTATTTAAAATTATAAAATTATATCCATGGAATAAAGTTGGGACCGGAGCAGCACAGAGTGCCACTATTATTCCCCAACATTCACATTGTTCCGATTTGAAATCAATCAGTGCTTCGGACAGTCCTGCATTGGTCGCAT